>VXCM01007015.1:0-32404 GCA_014773175.1 Lucifuga dentata
CTGAACAGGAGAATGGAGCAACATGCTGACAACATACAAGCACACGCTAATCTGAACACGTGTTAGTTAAAATTCATGTGTTTCCACCTTTAACAGCATCGTTTGATTTGATCGTTAAATTATGTCAAAGTAATGTAAGAATGAGTTTTTAATCTGAATTGATCCTTGTTTTATTATATTGCATGTTAGATTTTATCAAGTAGTTTTGCTGTGATGATCAACTATCTTATCGTATTGCATATTCAGTATTATTATATTGTATGTTTGATTTTATCAGATGGTGATGTTGTGCATGTAATCTTGATAGATCAATGACTGATGAGAAACAGTTGTGACTGATTGGCCGCACCCTCCAGGTCTCCGCGTTGACGGAGACAAAAAGGCAGATTCTTTTGTGTGAGAGGCAGGTGGAGCAGCAGAGAGAGCAGATGACGTGGAGAGAATTAACGCACGGAGGAAGGGCGGTGCAGTTTGCAAAGTGCCCCGGGGCAGTTGGAGACCCACAGGTTACGCATACGCCCATCAGGTGGAGTTGCCGTAGGCTGATCGGACAAGAGGCGAAACGGAAGTACCCGCCGCGGAGGTGACGAGGGAGGAAGCAGCGAGGAAGCCCTGCAGTGAGTGAATGTGTCAGTGCCCTGCCTGAACAGAATGGTAATTATAAGAATCGTAAGGATTTCCATGCTCTTTCCCTGCCTAAGGTACTGCAGTAAAAACTAAGGTATCGGACCTCCTCTGCTTAGCACTCCTGTGAAGTGTGTACTCTCGGGCTTAAAGGACTTACCCATAGACATTTTTTTGAACTTGCTGTTTCATACTCCTGTCTGCTAAATATTGGCATTTTATTGAGTGCTTTTATTGATTATGCTGATTGGGAGGGGCATATTTTAGATGTTTTCCCCTTTTTTTTTTTTTTTTTTTTTTTNGTAAACTCTGGCCTCCTTTCTTAACAGTGGGTATAAAGCATTGCTGGTATAGAAGAACTTCACACTTCAGTGTGACAATTACTTTACATGAACCACACACACACACCTAGCATCTCTGCTGCTAATCAATACATTAATAGATCAATGCATTGATATGGTGCAGCTCATGTTCAGACCTCTCAAACAAACTTCTCCAGACTGGACCTCAAAACGGTCTCGGGGTTTTTGTTTTTTTCTGGTACAAACCCGAGTGCTGTGTTTAGATCTGCACAAACTGCTGAAGAAGAAACTAACCCTGATCTGACTGAACTGGATGAAACCATGTAAGTGTGAAAACACCTCAGACACAGGGCTGGCCCATGGCATAGGTGAACTAGGCGGTTGCCTAGGGCCCCGCGGCCTCTAGAACCCCCATGCCAAGAGTGAAACTAAAGTGAACTTTCATTAGCGGTAAATAAGTTCAGGAGCTGCAGAGATGTAATAAATCTATGTGTTAACTTTGTGAGCTATATTACCTGATAGAAGTGGGAACAGTATATATAGAGCTCAATGTGCTTAGATAACTCGCTAAAGGTGTGTTATAAAACACACCTTTATTCAGCACAGAACTAATATAATATGGAATTTATGCATATTATGGTTTGACATTACGTTTTAGTTAAGATGAGGCTCAGAGATGTTTATGGAGTGGGTTGGGGGAATTGTGGGATGTAAGATTAATACTGTAGAATGGGAGGTAAAGGTTAGCCACGCCCCTTTTGTACATTATTAGAAGTTACTACAGTAGTTTGAAACATGTTTAATTTGCATTTTAATTTTGGCTGTTGAGGAGAGTGAAATACGATTAAAAATGACATAATATTTAGTCATCCACAGATATCCGTGTTTTATCCATTCATCCATCCTTCCATTTTCTTTACCTGTTTGTCCTGTTGAGGGTCACGGGGGGGCTGGAGCCTATCCCAGAGGTCATAGGGCGATAGGCAAGGTACCCTGTACAGATCACAGGGCTGACACAGAGACAGACAAACACATTCACACCTAAGGGCAATTTAGAGTTCCCAATTCACCTGACATGCATGTCTTTGGAGATGGGAGGAAGCTGGAGTACCTGGAGGAAACCCACGCGGACACGGGGAGAACATGCAAACTCCACACAGAAAGGCCCTGCCCCGGCTGGGAATCAAACCCAGGATCTTCTTGCTGTGAGGCAGCAGCACTAACCACTGTGCCACCATGCCGCCCATCTGTGTTTTATTATTTATTTATTTACTTTAATTTAGCTTGAGAGTATTCACACTGAAAATACCATCTTTCGTGCTCCTGGATGGGGGACCCCAGCAATAACTTGCCTAGGGCCCCAGAAAGGCTAGGGCCGACCCTGGTCAGACATATTTATAAATTCAAGGCTTAAGATCAATACCCACAGCAAGCTGGTATAAGCCTGCAATTCTGGGCTTTAAACAGTGAGCAGAAGTGAATAAGAAGTGAAAAGATGGCGTGTAAAGATGTCTGGAGCTCAGGATGATATCGAGCTCAGAGCCTCCAAATTATTCCAGGTGAGAGCTGAATGAGGTTTTCAGCCTGTTTGTGGATGGAGTTTATGTCTTTTATGGTGTTACAGGGAGAATCTACAAAAAGTTCTCCAAGCATTTTCAGCTGGAGCTCCAGTCAGGCTGTGTTAAAGGTCAAAGGTCAGGGGAAGGTGAAGGATTCTACATTTGCTGTTTGTATCTTGTTGCAGCCCTAATAACCACCTTCTCTCTGAGAGCTGCTGCTTTGACATCCTGGTCAAATCTCTTGCTGCGGTTTGCTGCAGCAGCCCCTGATAAAATGCGCTGCAGGCTGCGTGAGAAATGACTGCACGGCTGTGGCTCCATTTTTAATCAAAACTATGAAAAATCAAACTCCAAATATCTGCAAATCCAGGAATCATGATGGAATCTCTGAAACCTTTGAGATCAGATTTGTGTGACTGTGACTGCTGCATTTCCAGCCTTTGTTGAGATTATTTCTTTACACTTGACTTCACATCTCAGCCCCCACCCACCCCCACCCACACATACACCGATACACTCATGCAACTCCTTCCTGTACCCTCGGGCTACCTCTCTTTTCTTCCCTCCTTTCTTCCTGTCTTTCTATAGCTTTGCTTCCCTCCAGTCCTATATTGCATCACCTTTGCTCTTCGTCTTTCCTCTTTTCATGATCCTTCTGTCAGCATGTCTGCAAACCAACACACAAACATGCATCCTGAAGACAGGCTGCATGACAAAGACTGCATGGTAGGCAGCATTGGTGCTGCAAATGTAGAGTGGGCTGATCTAACATGGACACACACACACACACACACACACACACACACACACACACACACACACACAGACATGCAGTCAGGGCTTATTGCTGCTCTTGCTCATCGTGTGTGTGTGTGTGTGTGTGTGTTCAAGTGGAATGGCGTGTGTGTACAAATGTATGCATGTGTGGTTCCTTTTCAAGCAGCATGTAGGTCTGTGTTTATATGCACTGTGTGTGTGTGTGTGTGAGTGAATGTGTGTACTGTGGGTGTGTGTATGCGTGTGTGTGTGTGTCTGTGAGTGATTGTGTGTACTACGGGTGTGTGTGTGTGTGATTGTGTGTGAGCGCATGCTACGCTTGGCTGAAGATGAGAAGGGAAATCTAAGCTCCGAGACAAAAACGATAAGAGCAAAAACTGAAAGAATAAAGAGAAAGTAGACATGGGTGGGAGAGATGAAATGAAGGATGAAGAAAAGAAATACAAGTGAGGAGGAACGGAAAGGAAATGTTAAAAAAAAACATGTAAAAGGAAATGAAACTGGGGAAAATTAAAAGAATGGAAGAGAGAAAAGAAAAGATGAAAATAAAGGTTTAGAGGAAAGGGAGAGATCTTTTTAAGGAAAGGAAAGATTGTTAAAAACAAAAAATAAAAATAAACTTACTGTACCAATCCAAGATGGTAGCATGTTTTGTGTGCGTGTTTGTCACGTATGTCTGAGCTCCAAGCTCATAAATCACGTTTGATGTTTTGTTTTAAGATTTCACACATTCTTGACCCTGCCAAATCTTGAACTTTGTTAGTTGTGAAACTTTTTTGACCTTTGACATGGTAATTTGGGGGCTGATCCTGGAGCGGAGGGTTGGCCTGCTTATCCCTGTTAGGAGGAAGAGGATGCTGTTTCTTCCTCACATCGAGTCGATCTATATTGAAGGTTATAATGTTTACAGAACAGAACGTGTGTTGCTGTGTATATTAAAAAGAGTTTAAGGTGAAAGTGCTGCTCTCCATGTCAGTCAGCAACTTCTGAGCACATGACCTTGAGGTTTGTGATTCATTTCATATTCTGCTATAAGCCTCCATCATCTGTCAGAGATGCATTGCCCTCTTTAGATCGGCTGGCTCCTCCCCTCAGGTGTTCTGGCTCCTCCCCTCAGAGGGTTATCAGATGTGAGGGTCCTCACTAGAGCACTGCACGGGGTCCAATTTTAGGCCCGTACCCTGTCCAAACCCAACCTGAAGCCCTACACTTAATGAAATTCTCAGCTCCAGCTTGACCCAAGGCCCGCGGCCTTTTTTTTTCATCAGAACCAGAAGTTCAGCTCTTTTCAAAGTAAAAGTAGTGTCTGCCAGCTGCTGCTGCAGCGTTCAGAAAACAGGATGCTGCAGTTTCTGAGCACCAACATGTGAGACAGCATCAGGAGGAGGAGGAGAGGAGGAAAAAAATGCAGAGCCCAGCCCAATTTGCCTTGGGATCCGTCGGGCCCCGAGGCTCATGCAGGGCTTTTGTCCTCACTGTTCACCCGCTGCCACACGATCCTAGGATTATGACATTAAAGCGTACTGTGATACACTAAATCTTTTTCAAATGGCTGAGAAACCAACCAGGCCCATTTTAAAAAGCCCAGAAAAATCCTCTTTAATTAATTCCATCTTGCCAAATTTGCCTCGTAAGTATTCACCTGCTGTCATTTTTGCTAATGACATCAGTGATCACTGTGTGTGTGGCTGCAGTTCAAGATATGAAAACTATTAAAACAAAACCTCACATTAGCATCAAGCATGATAAGAAAAACTTTTCACAGCAAGGGTTTTTTTAATGGGATGAAAATCAAGCTTATTCCTGATGTGAAAAGTGCAAAATACAAATTATTTTATGATGGTTTTAGGGGGATTATTGATTAAAAAAAAAAAAACCTCTTAGGAAGTAAAGAGTAACAGGCAGATTAATTCCAGGTTTACATGTAAATTATCTGATTTACTACAAAGTGTAATTTTGTCTGGGCCAAAGCCAGGAATTCATCATCTGACTCTGACTGGCTCACCTTCAGACAACTTCATAACAAATCTACAGTTGAAATTAACAAAGCAAAGACTGAATATTTTATGAATGAATCCTCAAAACACCTTTATAACCCAAAGAAATTTTGGAACACAAGGTGAGTTTCCATCCAGATGTATATCCAGATCACTTAAAATTAGAAATAAAGGCCTGGTTCTCTGTGCAATTGAGGGAAATAAAGGCTCCGCCCACCTACTTGAGCATTTACGGTATTTAGTTAGAGACATCAGTCCTAAAGCTGTGACTAACTGCTCTTTGCTCACAGGACTTATACTTGTTGGCGGTAGGGCTGGACAATATAAATGATATAAAATCTATAAAATCGCATCACGATATTAAAATGTCTTTGATATAAAAATGAGGACGTGAATATAAAATTGATATAAAATAGTGCTTGAATACAGTAAGTTAATGATGGCTCAAACAGCCAATAGCATATCAGAACTGGAACAAACTAGCCAATCAGGTGACAGTGTCATAATAACAGTCCACCCACTTCCTCAAAGCAGCATTTAGCTAAACGCCGGTGAACATGCCACAGCTCGTGTGGTGATATATGAGCGAAAGTCAGACAAAGATGTCAGAAAGATGAAACTCCAGAGGAAAAAAANAAAAAAAAAAAAAAAAGCTAGTGATGACTAAGAAAGGAAAGCAGTGCTGACGAAGCACGGCTGTACAACAAACTTATTTTACTGTCTGAAGCGCTGACATCTTACGGGTCTCACAGCGGCTACTTCAAACCCATCCAAAAGGGTGGAGATGCTCCACACCAACAAGCTACCATACGGTCTGCTTTTTCTGCCGTCGCACCAGCAAACAAAGCGACACAAAGACGTCACACGTGCTGCAGCTTTTTTTTAACTGAAAAGATATGATGCCAATACGGACTGCTGAAAAACAGGAATTTTTCAGTTCAGTTTCAGTTTATCATTTCACACAGTTGCTGGTTATTTTAAACGCATTACAAAAATGTTAAAATAAATCTTAAGTTCAAGTGACGTGAAATGCAGCAGAATCTTTGCCATGATTTATATGGTGATATATATCGATCAATATTTAAAAAATATATCGTGATAATTTTTTTTCTCAAATGTCTATTTTATTGAGCAGTTATATTTCACATATATTTCAGTTGTGCAATCAGTACTCATTTTCATTTTCATGGTTCTTACAATTGTGCCTGTAGCATTGGTGTCGTTAGGAAATTAAATACAGTGATAGGCACAAAGGTGGCATCTCAGTAACAGAAAACAGTAAACAGGTAGAATAGAAAAATCAAATATCTACCTATAGGAAGAGGAACAACAATTGTAATAATAATAATAATAATAATAATAATAATAATAATAATAATAACAACAATAATAATAATAATAAGNAATTGTAATAATAATAATAATAATAATAATAATAATAATAATAATAACAACAATAATAATAATAATAAGGGAAATAAATAAAATAAAATAAAAAATCAGAGTTGACCAGGGACCCCCCAACTATTTTCATATCATCCATCCCTAGTTGGCGGTACCTAAAATATTAACGGAGCTCAAGAAAAGAGCTTTTATTTAAGCAGCTCCTTACACATGGAACCTTCTGCAGAAAAAAAAAAAAAAAAANAAAAAAAAAAAAAAAAAGTTAACATGACTGACATTTTGGTTTCTTTTGGTAGATTTAAACTTTTGCTGCAGGAGGTTAACACATCATCTACATATCGATGTCATGATGAAGGTCAGGAGGTCCTTTAATGTTGTGATTAGTGTCACTGTTGCTTCTTATGGTCTGATCATAGTGTGTTCCTGGGAAATTATTTCCACTGAAAATTGTATTCAAATGCCAGCACTTTCTGAATTCATATTTTATTTAAAGGGAAAAAAAAAAAAAGTTTTTTGTGCTGCTCTGTAACTTTATGCCATTCTGCATATCTTGGCCAGGACAAGCATCAAAAGGAGATTTTTAATCTCAGTGAGGTTTTCCTGGTTAAATAAAGATTAAATAAAATAAATAAATAAATAAAATGACAGGGACCTGGTGGAAAAATTAAGGCAATGAGGAGAGAATAAAACAAAAAAATGGCAACAAGAAAAATGAAAGGAAAGATGAAAGTGAGAAGACAACAGAAATTTTAAGGAAAGGAAGAGAAAATTCAAGTAACTGAGACGTCAGAAAAGGAAAGATGAAAATAATACAAAAAGGAAAGAAATAGGGACTTTGTGATTGCTGTTGAGTGTGTGTGTGTGTGTGTGTGTGTGTGTGTGTGTGTGTGTGTGTGTGTGTGTGTGNACACACACACACACACACACACACACACACACACACACACACAGCTTCAGCTCCAGGCACACAGGCCTTGGCTAGCAGAGACAGAGAGGCATAGAAAGAGAGGAGAGCGGAGCATGATGAGGGGATTTTAGCTGGAAACCTGCCCACTTTTAATGTCTCTCCCTTTCTCTCCTGCACACACACACACACACACACACACACACACATATGCACACACATGCACGCATGCACACACACCCTGCAGCTCAGACCTGCTGTGTTTCACCATGGCAACAATCAGAGGTACAGGAGAAAGACTGAAGAACAGTTTTTCTTTCTTCAGTAAAGTCCAAAGTTTGGTTTGTGCTTTAGTGCTTTTGAGCAAAGCACTGAGTACACCTTGTCTACTCTGTGTTTTAGTGGATTTTTCCTGTCTAATACAAAGTAAAAAATACATCAACAGGTGTATTTCCAAGATATCCTACTGCATGTATTTATCAGATGAAAGACTGTGGACAACTAGCAAACAATATAAGCTTAAAGGCAAAACTCCATATAATTTGATTTCTGCGTCTTTATGTATGAAGCCACATTAATGAAAAACAGCATCACCATACTGTTGACATTTAATGATCAGAGCTTATGCCCAATTTAAATAATCTACAGATTTGGAAGGGCCTCAGTACTATTGGTGGATGTAGCCTTAAAATAATCATCGTGATATCTGAAGGAATTTTTATCATGATATAAGACAACGCTAACGCTATAACACTGATCAATGTTGTCATGGTGACTGGAAAAATAAACAATCCTGCAAACTGTAACAACATAAGTAAAAAGTATAAGTCTAAAACATAAGTAGTATCAGCCAATAAAATGACTGATGATGTCATCAGATCTGATCTTTGGCAGGTTATGATGCTAAATAGCCTCTATGATGCTAAACTTAAATATGCTCTGAAGTCCAAATCCACCACAAGAACTCAGCTGAAGTTAGCATAGCAGCTAAGCTAACACTGTTAGCAGCTAAGCTAACACTATTCATACATCATAACAACTCACAACTGACAAAAAAGTCACCGCTAAGCTAATGTCACTCCACCATTAGCTTGTTCTGTCACAGGAAGTACAGCTAGCTAACGCTCCAGCTATGCTCGATTGGTCAGCATCACTTCCTGTTTTGTGTCTCTAATCATCATGTGACTTTTTTCACCAGGTGTTTCTGCTTCAGGTGGAGAAACTAGTTTGTTGTGTTTCCACCTTTAGCTGTTAGCCAGTTAGCCTGTAGCTGAACCATTTCAAACAACAGAGGAAATGTTTTTTAGGAAATAATTAATCACCTGCTGCTTTCAGACATGCATTTTATTTTCTTCTTGCTGCTCATGATGTAAAAATTCATTAACACGTCATCATGATGCAATATCATCAATATGGTGAGACAAATTTTTATCATAATAAGAAATTATACCGTATTATCATGAATGCTATAATATCTCTCAGCTTTAACTTTAATACATGTGCACCATCTGAAGTAATGTTACATCTCACAGTCTCAGGCTTCAACAACAAGACCACATAAACTGCTGCATCACTGAACAAAATCTCAGCTAAACGACTCCAGAAAGGGGCAGTGAAGGCAGCATGGTAAGTTTGTGAAACAGATCTTCTTGCACAATCTAACTAACTAAAATGACTTATTTAGATTTCTGCGGCTCATGCAGGATGGATTAAAGGAGTCATTTTCAAATCCTCAACACCAACACGACACACCACCTTAAATTATTATCAATAGAAGCAAAATTTAGTGTGTTGTAGCTGTCTTACCCATTTCCTTTTTTGGCTACATTTTTTTTCAAAATAAGACTTCTATTGTGACAGGAAGTACTGAAAAATAAAAGCCAGTTTGATTGTGATGAAATTGCTGTTCAGATTAAACAGAATTTCATTTTGGAATGGGTCCGGATCAAACTGTATTTCGGTCTGGATCTGGACTGTGGTCCACCTATTGAGCATTAGGGATCTAACTCCTCATAATTTATATAAACTAATACTCTAAGCCTAGATCGGCCCCATGCATAGATGAAGCAACACAGAAATCTATTTTTGCAGCATTTTGTGTTAAAACGTCTCAACATAATCTCAAAATATAAACATGGCTTGAAAGCTGAGATTGTCCCAATCAATATGAGCCCAAACAGTGCATTTTGCGGTGCCTGGAACATGAGATAATCTTCACTAAATCACAGGAGAGCACATTAGCCTAGCTAGTGTGAGGTATTTACACGCACGCACACACACGCACACACATACACACACACACACACACAATAAGCTGCAGGAAAACAAAGCCTTTATTTCACTCAATATAGCTGTCATTTATTGCCTACGCATTTCTCTCTCTCCATTACACACACACACACACAAACAGAGAGAGAGAGAGAGAGAGAGAGAGAGAGAGCTGCTGTTATTATGGCTGAGGCAGGCTGGGAGTCAGTGTGTGTCCTTGCAGGCTTTGGCAGCGTTTCTGTCACAGTGGGCATTCTGTTGTCTTTCCCAAGCTGTAAACTAACATAAAGCTCAGCAGAAATTTGTTCTGTTTCGCTCTGTGATAACTGGTTTATCTTTCTGAAGGTCAGCCGGACCCGTTATCCATACCTCCAAACTCCAGTCAGCTACTCATGCTGCACGTCTGTTCCTATTCACACACATGCAGACCTGCGTTTCATCAAGCTCAGGACTCTAAAGAAAACGTGTCTGTTTGGCTTTGTGTTCCTCTGCGCCCCGTCGCTACACCTGCGGCATTGCTTATGTGTGAGCTAGCAGAAAAAAAGAATAAGCAACGGCGACGACAGTGCAGATGGAACTTGAGGCCATTAAAAGAACTCCCTGTTTCTCTTTTAGCTTCTCATAACCAGAGGTGGGTAGAGTATTCAGAAACTGTACTCAAGTAAAAGTATTGTTACTTTATGATAACAGTGACTCAAGTATAAGTAAGAGTNGAAACTGTACTCAAGTAAAAGTATTGTTACTTTATGATAACAGTGACTCAAGTATAAGTAAGAGTACTCACCAAAATACTGACTTAGTGAGAGTAATAAAGTATCTGTAAAAAGATTACTTGAGTAGTGAGTAACTTTGATCAAGCTTATTCTTTAGAATAATCAACAAGCTATAAAGGCTCATCTGAGGAAAAAAAATGCAAAGTAGCCATATGTAGCTTCTAATACAATCCAAATCATATCATATAAAGAAACAGCAGACAGTAATAAATCAGATATTTACCACATAACAAATCATGACAATTCTGGCCCCAAGACAGTTAGCTAGGTTAGCTTCATGAATTTACACACAATAGAACAGGAAAACTTGAGTTAGCATTAGCAGTAGCAGCTAGTTAAGACAGTTAACTAGGTTAGCTTCATGAATTTACTCAGAATAAAACAGAAAAACTTGAGTTAGCATTAGCAGCAGCAGCTAGCTAAGTAGCTAGGTTAGCTTCATGAATTTACTCACAATAGCATAGGAAAACTTGAGTTAGCATTAGCAGCAGCAGCTACCTAAGTAGCTAGGTTAGCTTCATGAATTTACTCACAATAGCATAGGAGAACTTGAGTTAGCATTAGGAGCAGCAGCTAGTTAAGTAGCTAGGTTAGCTTCATGAATTTACTCACTACAGAACAGGAAAACTTGAGTTAGCATTAGCAACAGTAGCTAGTTAAGTAGATATGTTAGCTTCATGAATTTACTCAGAATGGAACAGGAAAACTTGTGTTAGCATTAGCAGCAGCAGCTAGTTAAGTAGCTAACATTGCAGCTTACCGCCACGTTTCCTCAAGTTCCATGTTGATTCTTAGAAGCTGAAATGTCACATTTATAGCAGACAAAGACACAACGCGTTATGTAGCTGCTGGTTTTGGTAGACTGAAAAGAAACCAGCGTTTGAATGTGTGACGAGGGATGTGCCTCTTCTAAACCTCCTGCTGTTGATTCTTCCATGACTGTTGTGCTCTGGGTGGAAACAGAAGGTGGGGGCGTGGCTACTTGGGAGCTGAAGCAGACAGTGTAGTGTTTGACAATGAGAGAAAAACTGAACGTGACTGTATTCAAACTTGAAATCAAAACTAATGCAAAGAGTGCGACCAAATGTAACAGAGTAAAAGTACATTTTTTTTCTTCATAAGTATACTCAAGTATGAGTAGTTTTTTCACAATTTTGTGAAAAAAGTTACTTTAAGAAAATGTAACAGAGTAAATGGAATGTGTTACTACACACCTCTGTTCATAACTATCAGTCTTTTCTCTGGCTGTCATTTTTGCTGCACTAACATGACAAAAGTTGACACTACTGCCCCCATGGTTTTTGTAGGTAATGCATCTTGTGAAAATCTGAGCTCTTATTTGATTGTTCATTTTTCCTTGCATGACCTGGAAAATTAGGTTCTACTGTATCTAGGTTCTTATCTGTAAAGGATCATACTGACGATCATGCATGGTTGAGCCCAATATATATGTGATCCATGTACGCATTACATTACTGACAAAATATTCAAACATGTAACTACTTAAGCGATAAATTTCCAGGCTACCACTGGTTTCAGTTTATTCCAGAATGCTACCAAAATCAACGTAGAGACTTGAAACACATCTGAGATAAATAATTAACACTCACACAGACTTGTAGGTAATTGCATCTTCTAGTTTATAATCTCTCACTGCTAAAACTGTGGTGAGTTTCTCAGAATGAACAACATCTAAAATGATCTACAATTTCACTTAAAAGAAGACTCCAAAAAATGCAGCAGAAATAATAACGTGGTATTAGTATAAAAGCTTATGTCATACTGTGCAACAAAGCTGTGAAAAAGAGCAACACAATGGGTTTTTTTGGTTTTTTTTTTTAATATCAGGGTTATCAGCGAGGCCAGTGGAAATGTAAAGACACAAGAAGAGAGCAGAAAAACTGCAGTTTTCACTGAAAGCATGTCACATAGTCACATGAATATCAGACAGCAGCTGCTTCACTCATTCTGCTAAAAGAGGAACACATGTTCATTCTGAGGTGTCAGGTTATTTCCTCACTTCAAACTTCTAACAAGGCCATAGGGATGGGTGATATCGCCTTCAAATAACATCATATCTGAAGGCGTTTTTGTGATAACGGTATTCAAAATGACATGATCAATGTAAGACTGAACAATAAGTAAAACTGAAAACTGTAACAACATAAGTACAAATTCAGAAGTGCAAAAGTAGTACAGTCGAGTGTTTTTTTTTTTTTTTNTTTTTTTTTTTTTTTTAAGCAAAAGAGTAAATAACTAAATTCTACAATATTTTATAAACAATAATTTCAACATGGCTGTGAAGCCTGGCTCCATCATAAGCCCATGGTCAAAGCCAAGAATTCAACTGAAGTTAGCGTAGCAGCTAAGCTAACATCGTTCACACATCACAGCAACTCACTAACTTCTCTCCACCGTTAGCTTGGTCACAGGAAGTACAGCTAGCTAATTCTGCAGCTATGCTTGGCTAATTTTCCTTCTTGCTGTGCATGTTATGAAAATACATTAACATGTTGTCATGCTGCAATATTGTCAATATCATGATAGGAGAATTTTTATAGTATAAAAATGATAGCGGTGTTATGAACATGATGATATGGCCAAGCATGTAAAGACTATAAAATAAAAACTCTTAGAAGTCTGAGTTGTGTTCCTGTTTGAACATCAAAGAGACCGATGATGAACATTAGGTCAGTGTTGGCAAACTGTACTGTACCTCCAAAAGAAATTCAGGTGTGTGTATGTATATATGTATGTATGTGTGTGCACGTGTTATTGTTCCATCGATTTCTCTAGCCATTTGTCCTCTAGTATTGAGTTTCTGTTTGACACACACATAATCAGTTAGTGTGTTTACATGTGAGAGACGGCAGATAAACAGCAGATAAACGACAGATAAATGGCAGGCAAAGAGACATGCAGGTGGACAGTAATGTCAGCATTAGGAAGACAGAGAGAAGCAGACAGAATGGACAGTAGATTTAGGTGTGGCATCTCTACAACCTCAACATTGATTTTCATGTCAGCTGGTGAAGCATCCTGAGGCCACCTCTCATTCTGCCTGTCCCCTGTGAGAAATAAACAGCGTCGTGGCAGCAAGGGACAGATATACGCTTTCATACCAGGAGCTGCAACAGTTGTTCAGTTTGTATAGTTCAGATTGTTTTAATAGAGCGCATTTCAAAGCTCCCAACCTGAAATTACTCTGTTCTTAAAGGTGTACTTCAAAAGATGTAGGACAAAATCATGAACAAACAGTGAGCCCTGCGTGTGCTGTAGTTCTTACAAACTGTCAGTTTTACTTCTGATACGCTATATGGCCAAAAGCATGTGGACATGCCTCCTAATTATTGAGTTCAACAAGCACATAGCCATGTAATCTCCACAGACAAACATCAACAGCAGAAGGAGTTGTACGTAAGTTAAACATGGTCATAGGACGCCATCTTTACCATGAGTCACTTCCTGAAATTTCTTCCCTGCTAGTTTTGTGTTAGCTGTGTTAGCTGACGTTTGCTTAGATCTCCATTTATAATTGAGTGGAGATCACTCCAATACACAACTACACATAATTCCTGTTAATAACCCTCCACTCTCCTAAAATAAAAATGTTTTCCCGGTTTATATGATTAAGGTCCTTTTACACTGATTTTACACACAAATAAATTGCATGTCAATTAAAAACTACGTCACTTAGTAAAAATATACACATACAAGGTGAAATGTCGCAGTGCGAAAATGCAGCATTTATTTGCATTCGTGCCGAGGTCGATTTTTTCCTTTTTTCGCTTCTGACAAGAGAGGATCAGCTAATCAAAATTGTCATCACACATCATGTTTTATGTTGACTTGGTGTGTATCTCAGCAGAGTTTTCTTAGGTTGGATTTATACCACACAAATGTGACCTGATTCTGACTTTTTGCTCACGTGACATGTATCAGACATGCTTCCTGAAGATGTAAATGGTAAAAAGCCACATGGAATCAGATTTTCTCAGATCCGTTTTGGGCCACTTGCATATGTAGAAATAAATCGGATATGTATCAGATATCCACCAATGCTGCTGCTGTCTAAATCCACAGATCAGAATTTCCTTCCCATTCTGACTCCTACGTAATGTTCTGCTTTATCTGCATATGATGATGTCAGCATCAATATGATGACGCTCTCTGGAAACAGAAATGGAGGACATACTATATATATCAGACATGTTGATGCGTGTTTATGTCAAATAGATGTGTTAGTGTGTGATAACAGGCTCCTGTTACAGCAGCAAAACCAACTCCACCCGCTTCTCCTCCATGATTAACCGATGAACATATGTGTCCTGATGGAGAGATAAACGCTCACACAACATATCAGATGTTTCTCTGCATGTTAAAGTTTTAACCTGCTGATCAGATTTTAAATACTTCTCTCATCTTAGTCCATTGACGTATTTTTTTTTTTACATCCGTCTTAGAAATGTGTGCATGTGCAACTGCTAAGCCATGTAAATGCAGGTGTCAGATATGAGCCGCTTAAAAAAGAAAATGTAAATATGCTGCACAAAAAATCAGATATAGACAAAAGATCAGAATTGAGCATCAAGACTTGTCATGTAAATCCAGCCTTAGAGACACAGCCTGTGCTTAATGACACATGACATGTATAAAGGCCCGCTTCATCCACGGTGCACAGTCTGTGCGCCTACAGAGCGCACTGTGGATGAAAGTTACAGACCTGTTTGCTACACACTTCACAGCGTGCAGCAAACAGGTCTGTAACGTTTATAGGAGCTCCGCGCCGTAAAGCATAAATCCGAACAACTTCCAAATGATGAAGTGACGTAACCTTTTTTAGAAACGAGCTCATCTTCAGTCTAAGTTTTTGTTAGCATCTTGCTGGTGTAACCACAGTAAATAAGATAAGCATAATTTCTTTTTTTTCTTTCATGCTACTGTTCGGTGAAATCTCACCAAATCCTGATTATTGTCTGTCCGATGAATGTTTTAGTAAAATAAGTTGTTTATGTCATAATTACCCTGGGGTGCTAAAATAGCTGTACTGTCGCTTTAAGAGATTGTAGCTTAGGTTGCGTCTCTTCCGGGCAGCTCTCAGTTCCCGCTATCTAACTGAGAGGAGGTACGTACAGTGTTCGCTAAGTAGTGAAAAAGTTATATTTTAATTGTTAAACTGTCAAACACATCGTTTTGTGGTTGTTGATGATGCTTAGAATTAACACGAACATGTAGTTATTCTGTTGATCGAGTGAAAACCATATCAATGCCTCTTTAGCGACGTTTTCGTTGGCTACGTGTGTTCCAGCATTGTGTGGGGTTTTCACGTGTACTTTTTTTTGCTAACAGGAAAACAAGACCTGTATGAGAGAGAGAATAACTGCGTGTCACATCTTTATTTTCTGTTTAATTGATCTGTACAGAGCAAACCAGATTCCAGACATTAAAGGAGCAGCAAAGAGTCAGTTTGTGGTCTGAGTCCTCCTTCACAGAACACAATGCAGAGCTTAACTGTTATTCATGGGTGTACACCTGATCTAGAGTAACAGTAGAAGTGAACACCCGTTACACTAGCATGTCTGACCTGCTGAAAGCTTCGTGGGCGTGGCATCAGCGAACGTGACGGACCATTGATTGGAAGGTGTAACCACGTCCGTGTCCGCTGCAGGCGGAGCCGTGGACCCTCAGGGACACGCAAAAGTGTAAACAAGGTTTAACGGGCACAAAACAGGAACGGGCTTGATTGACGGAGAGCGACCTGCTGCCGCATTTTCCCCATTAAAAATAGTTAGATAGTAGTTGTTTTAAAAAAAAAAAAAACAACTAAATTTTCTGATTCAGCCATTTTACACATCATGCCAAAATGTAAACTCAAACTAATCGATTAAATAGATTTCTCGCCCAGCAAATCCCCTGACCCCACGTGGTTAAAAAAAAAAAAAAAAAAAAAAAATTGGATCTGTATGACCCTCAATGAAAGGTCGTCAGGGAGCCAAATGATAAGCAGTTCCTGCCATGACGCCTCACAAAACCCTGACACCGTGCAGGAAGGCATAGGAAATGTTAAGATGAAAAGAAGACAGAAGGGAAAGCAGAGACAAACAACACAGCGCTCCTCCTCAAGAAAACCACTCGTCATGGGCGACACGGTTTTTAAAGATGACTTCTTCTGTGGTACTGTGTGCTGCAGGCGTGTTGTCGCCTCCTGCGGTTTGGGAGAACATCGGTTTGTCGCGAGGAGAAAACCACACAGAGGATAAAAGCTCCAAACGTCTGCTCATCACGTTTCCACCATGCAGAAACACCATCCAGCTTTAAAGGACAATACCAGTGATTTTGCATGTTTGAGCACAATATATACAACCCACATACATGTTATGTTACTAACAATCATTTCACAAGATACTACTACTACAGCAGTAAATTTTGGAACTGTTTTTCCTACCTGCCAGGCTGCCATTGGGTTTGCATAATTCCAGTAAGCCATAAAAGAAACGTACATGAGATCAGTAATCACTTCCAGCAAACACGACGTCTGTTAAGTGTTTTTTTCCAAGGGAACTTTATTTAACTGTCCAAACGTGCATGGAAGACAATGTATGTCTCCACCAGGGAATATAGTCCCAGGAGAAGATGGCTTATACTGAGGATTTAAAACAACTACTTCTACATTCAGACGTGGTAGCAGGAGAAATGCTGAATTTTAAGATGGATATCACCTGAACATTTGATCTTGATATTGAAAGATTAGGGGATTTGAAGAAATAACAGGCAAACTAGAACACGGTTTTATGTTTTTGGAAAATGGTTGTCAGTAACATGTATTAATGTGTAGTATTTATTGGGCTCGAACATGCATTAATCACCGGTATGGTCCTTTAAGAAGAATGTAATGTAATGGAGTGCTTTTTTCTGAGTAGCTTTCTCTAACAGCAGCAGCAGCAGCAGCAGTACTGCTACTACTATTACTACTACTACCACTATTAGTAGTAGTAATAGTAGTAGTAGTAGGAATGCAAATAGCACTTTGGCAGTAGTTGCAGTTGTAGTAATAGCATTAGTAGTTGTACTTTGTCAGTAGCAATAGTACAAGCACAGCAGTAGTGGCAGAGGTTGAGTAACTCCATGGTAGTACTAGTTGTGGCAGTAGTATGTGTACAGCAGTACTATCTATGGTAACAGTAGTATCGTAGCATGTGTACAGTGTAGTATCTATAGTAACAGTAGTATGTGTACAGTGTAGTATCTGCAGTAACAGTAGTATCACAGTATGTGTACAGCAGTACTATCTATGGTAACAGTGGGACTGTGGTATGTGTACAGGTAGCATTTATAGTAACAGTAGTACTGTGGGTAGTCTGAGCATGACGTGAGGTCAGGAGAGCCTGCAGCATCGTCACATACATGTGATAAATATGTAGAACACACCAGAAAATTATGTTTTCCTCAAATGTTCCTAAAAAAAGGAAACGGCATCTACCACTTATACACCAAATCCAAACGTGTGCGTGTGTGTGTGTGTGTGTGTGTGTGTGTAACCTCTTATGATTCTGAGTTCTGCTGCAAACAGCCTCAAAGCTGCAGCATCACCAGAGCAGAAAATACACTGCTCTTCACCTGTCAAATCACGCCAGCAGAGTGTGTGTGTGTGTGTGTATGTATGTGTGTGTGCGTGTGTGTGTGTGTGTATGTGCGTGTGTGTGTGTGTGTGTGTATAACCTCTCCCTGTCCCTTGACAACTGCTCTCTGAGGCAGTTTCTGCAACCAACAAATGAAATGTCTGGATGAATGAGACTTCTGTTGGACAACTTCATAAGGATTTCCTGTTGGTTGAGGAATGAACATGTTTCACCATCTATACCCTGATCTATACACCCAGTCAACACACATCCATCAGCCACAACATTAAATCAGCTGCTAAGATATTGTGGGTCTCCTCAATAAAACCTCTCAGGCATGGAGACATGGACTCCTCAGACCTCTGAAGGTGTCTTGTGTATCTGGCACCAAGATGTTAGCAGCAGATCCTTTAAGTCCTGAAGTTCTGAGGTGGAGCCTCCATGGATGGACTTGTTTTTGCAGCACATGCCACGGATGCTGGATCAGATTGAGATCTGGGGAATTTGGAGGCCAAGTCAACACCTTCAGCTCTTTGTCATGTTCCTCAAAGCGTTCCTGAACAATGTTAGCAGCGTGGCAGGACGTGTTATCCTGCTGAAAGAGGCCATGACATCAGGAATACCACTGCATGAAGGCTGGACTCTGCAGCCATGTTTAGGTGCTACATGTCAAAGTAACATCACATGAATCAGGACCCAAGGTTTCCCAGCAGAACATCATCAGATCATCACCCTGCCTCCACCGGCTTACCTTCTTCCCGTAATGCATCCTGGTGCATCTCTTCCCCAGGTAAACCACGCACACACACCTGGCCATCACATGATGTCAGAGCAAACCTGATTCATCAGACCAGGACACCTTCTTCCATCGCTCCATGGTCCAGTTCTGATGATCACGTGTTCATTGTAGGAGCTTTGGGTGGTGGACAGGGGTCAGCATGGCGCTCTGAGCGGTTTGCAGCTACACAGCCATACGCAGCACGCCACCATGCTGTGTGTTCTGACACCTTCTATCATAGCAGCAGCCATTTTTTCTGCTGTTTGTGCTGCAGCAGATCTTCTGTGGGATCAGACCAGACAGGCTAGCCTTCACTCCCCAAGACCAGCAATGAGGCTTGGCGTCCATGACACTGTCGCCGGTTCACCGGTCGTCCTTCCTTGGACACTTCTGGTAGGTACTGACCTGCATACCAGGAACACCCCACATGACCTGCTGTTTAGGAGACGCTCTGACCCAGTCGTCCAGCATCACATGTTGGTCCTTGTCAAAGTGGCTCAGATCCTCACGCTGCACATTTTTCCTGCTTCAACACATCAACTTCAACAACTGTTGACTTGCTGCTGATACATCCACACCCTGATGTTATTCACTTCCTGTCAGAGGAAGTTTAATGTTGTGGCTGATCAGTGTACATACAGTCAACATTTATCCATTCCACTATGTCCAGTCAACATACATCCATAGGGACATGTGATGAACAGTCATGTCTGTTCTTTCAAACCTTGATCACATAACCCCATTTACATATTACAAAAACAATAAAACGTCTTCATCCATCATGAAGAACAGCTGAGCGAGAAAATGCTTCCTCGTGTTGCATTCAATTGGAAAGTGGTTGCTAGTCAAGTAATATTGGGATCAAATATGTCAAATTGCGTGTATGGTCCTTTAATGGCAACTATTTGAGACAAGGCATGATCCCACACCGCTGTGTGTGTGTGTGTGTGTGTGTGTGTGTGTGTGTGTGTGTGTCTGTGTGTGTTAGTTGTAATTGTAGCTGTGAACCAGAACCGTATATTTCCTAAAGGAAATGTAATGTGTGCATGCTGTGTGTATTGTGTGAATGTGTGTGTGCATGTGTATGTGTGTGTGTCTGTCTGTGTGTGTGTGCATGCACTCCCATGTACATGTATGTGCTACCTCCCACAGTTTGTAAGATTCAGACACTTCAACAGAATGTGTGTCCTCACTCTGACGTCACACAGCTCACTGATGTGATGTGTGTTTCAGAGCGGGGGAGGGGCAGCATGTCTGAGCTCCCCATGCACTTTCAAAGGGAAGAATCATGTCGTTTCTTTTCAAAATCAACTGTGGCTGTTATAGCGCCCCCATCAGGTTGACTGATGATTCATGTTTTACAAATGTCTACTGCACGTCCACCAAGTTTGGTAACGATAGACTAATTTGTTCATGAGATATAGCAGGTTTTGTTGAATAAGCCACACCCACTCAACTTTGGCAGCCAAGTGTATCAAAATGATATGAAATATCAAACAACACCAAATGTAATTTTTGTTTGCACTTGTCCAGAGATTACACATGCCAAAGTTTGTGGCAGTTGAACTAAAAATGCAGGAGTAGATATGAAAAACTTTTGGAAAAAAATTTAAAATGGCAGAAAACGGTCAAAATGGGCATGGCCCCTATATGGATGGATGCGTCTCAGACCAAGGAATCCAGGGATAAGGAATTTTGAACATAGGACCTATGGTTCAAAAGTTATAAGCCAACATGTGAAAGTGGTTATTACAGCGCCACCATCAGGTCAATATGCGTAATTATATTTTTTCCTCGTACAGGCTGACACTGAATCTATCTGCTAGGTTTTGTTGCTGTAGCTCTCATAGCTCTGAGATAAAAATACTTGAAATAGCTCTGCATTCATTCTCTATGGAAAAAAATCGACCAGTTTTTTGCAATTTTTACAAAAGCGCCAGTCGGATCAATAAGAAAAGATATAACCATGGGTCTCTGTATCAGGCCACACATTTTGATGTATGATACACAGTTGGACCCAATCGTGCAGGACAACTTACACACCAAACTTTCAGGACGTTTGCAAAACAGCATAACAATATGTGTGCTGCCTTTGGCAAGCACACATAACAAGGGAGGCTGGTAAAAACATTGCTTATATAGATGCTAACTAGCAACATTGATCAAATATTCCAGCTTGACTGTCCGTGGTGCTGAACACCATGACAACAGAAAATAACTTGTCACATTTCCAAACATAGATATCACACACACACAAGTTCTGTGAAATATATATAATGACTTCAAGCCGAAACATCAACACGCACAGTGAGCTGTTTTATGCTGCAGCTCTGAGCTTTAAACAGCGAGCGGATGAGAATACGACGTCACAGAGTGGAGCTCAGGATGACACGAAGCGCCGACCCTCCAAATTCAACCATAAAACACCAAACAGGACACACACAGCCAAAGACAGGTCTGCAAAGATCTGGAGGTTCTGCATCACATCAAATCCTAGCGAGGCATTTCTGTGTGAGTTATACTGCTGATGAAGGTCCTCATCAGAGCGTCAACGTCCAGACTGTCCAAAGCATCAGCGTGAACATGCACAAGTGTACGGCGGCGTCACCGTGTAACCATGTCACCAGGAGATGTCGGCACAGTTTAACGAGGCTTTCAGCTCGTTTGGAGATGGAGTTAATGGGGTTATAATTCATAAAACAGTGATGTGATAACTGAGGCTCATTCATGAAACTTCCCTTACGTCCATTGCTGTCACATTGCCGTTGAGCATCAGCATGTTATGACCTGCTTCTTATTTAAGCGCCACGCTTTATAACGCTTTATAATGCTTTATAATGCTTCATCTGTCAACGGAAACACATTAAATTAGCATAGCAAACCTAAATTCTGCTTTAGAGCTCCACTTGTTAGGCACTAAGATATGAAACATAGATCCAGACAGTACGGAGAGTCAGTGCACGAGGGGTGGCTAGTGTGTGTGTGTGTGTGTGTGTGTGTGTGTGAGAGAGAGAGAGAGAGAGAGATAGAGAGCTCTAGGGTTGAGGCTTAAAGAGGCACAGTGACTCTAGCATGTGTGAGCTCAAATGGACATGCTATTTAAACGCACCGATTGATCAGCTGAGTGTTTTGATCTATCAAATGTATGGATAACTAACATGTGAAGCAAACACATTAAAATGACACTCAATTCATACTGATGAAATTTACCATCAGACTGAAACACGTCTTCATTTTTTTTTGCGTGTCAGTGTGTTTCATGAATCACTTGTGACATCTAAATAAGGAAACGCTGTCTTTAAAGGAAAACGCTAAAAGATGCTGCTAACTTATGAATGAGGGATCATGGTTAATTATATTTACCTTTATCAACATGTTCAGTCTGGCGCTGCGTTTTATGAATCCCGCCTTATGTCTTTAATGGCTTTTTCAGCTGGAGCTCCAGTCAGGCTGTGTCAAAGGTCAAAGGTGAAACATTTGACATGTTTGGACCGTGTTTTATTGTATTTATTCACATTGCTACAGTCTGACAGCAGTTTGACAGGCAGCACATCCAGCTGCTGTTATAAATATTTCATAGACCCACCAGCACCCTGACCTCCATGCCTACTTCTCACTGCACACATGAACATCTGATCACGTATGACCTGAAATATTCAGAGTGCAGTTCAGAACAAAGGTAAAATGTTTTGATGCTCATGTGAACCACAGACTTTATTTTCTGCTGAAATGCAGAAACGTCGGTGGAAATTTGGAACGCACAGCTCAGCCAGACTGTCAAGTTCTACTCCTCACCACCACCACCGCTTTACAGAATAGAACAGAATAGAACAGAATAGAATAGAATAGAAAAAACTAGAATAGAATAGAGTAGAAAACTAGAATAGAATAGAATAGAACAGAACAGAATAGAAAAAACTAGAATAGAATAGAATAGAATAGAATAGAATAAGCTAAAATACAACAGAACAGAATAGAATATAATGGAATAAGCTAGAATAGAATAGAATAGAATAGAATAGAATAGAATAGAATAGAATAGAATAGAATAAGCTATAATAGAATACAATACAATACAATACAATACAATAATACAGAATATAACAATACAGAATAGAATAAGATAGAATAGAGCAAAATAGAATAGAATAGAATAAGCAAGAATAAGCTAGGACTAGAATAGAATAGAATAGAATAGAATAGAATAGAATAAGTTAGAATAAACTAGACTAGACTACACTACACTACACTACACCAGAATAGAATAGAATAGAATAGAATAGAATAGAATAGAATAGAATAGAATAGAATAGAAGCTGTCTGAGTATTCTCTGAAAGCTTTAATGATCTCTGGTGTTCCTGAGTTAAAATGACATCAGCAATCAATCTTGTTTTTTTTTTGTTTTTTTTTTAGCATTTTCAAACAGAAGCAGAAGGCCGGGTTGCACCTGAGGAAAGTGTTAGGAAGATTCTAAATACACACACACACACACACACACACGGAGCATGACTCTAACCTGCAGGGCAGCAGGAGTGAGCGGAGGCGGCGGCCGAACAGGTGAGAACGACTGAGACCGTTTCTGAATTATTCAATAGTAATAAAAATAGATATGAAAGGTTTTACATATTCATGGGGTCTGGTACAAGGTTATATGGCCCAGCTTCTTGTTGGTCAGTGCTGATCTCACACACACACACACACACACACACACACACACACATGCACTGATATTGTGGTAATGGAAAAATATTCCAATACAAGTAAGACTTGTCCTTTCATATAATTCTTTTTAAGTGTTCAGTAGTAAAGTAGTTGCTGTAAAACACAAACACAATCAGGGCTGATTCATAAAACAAAGTGCCAGATTTAATGTGTCCATGAGGACAAATATCGTCCCATAACCATGTCCCCTCATTAATAAATGTCTGTTAGCAGCATCTTTTAGCATTTGTCTTGAAAGAGGTGTTATAATGTACATATCTGTCCAAAGCCCAAAGTGGGAGACGCTCACAGCAAAGGGTCAGGACAGAACTGTCCAAACAAGATTTTACATGTGCTGTCCCTTTTCATGGAACAGTTTACAAAATGATTTGAAAATATCTTAGCTTGTTAATTTTTCGGGAATTCAAATCGATGCTAAGCAAACAGGAAATTGGCACCATTGGTCGTCGTTTTTGTTTTTAGACTGTTAGAACGGTAAATTGAGACGAGTGTATTTTTATTACATTTTTCCCCTTTTATTTGAGTGGTCTGTCTGTGTGGCACTTATTGTTAAAACTTGTATTTGTATTATATTTATTGTTGAAACTTGCTTTTTGTGCTGCCATCTTGGTGATTCTTGAAAAAGATGTTTTTTTTAATCTCAATGAGACTCAGCTGTTAAATAAAGATTAAATATAAAATAAACAACAGTATTTCCTTATTTATATAACAGGACGTGATTCATGAAACACACTGACACTAAAATGAAGATGAGTTTCAGTCTGATGGTAAACTTCATCAGCATGAAATCTGATGTTTTAATCTGTATTTGTCTCACATGTTAGTGCTCAATAACTTTGACAGATAAATAACTCATAAATAACTTGAATGGAGAGTTTTGATCTGATCTCACACATTCTAGTGACACTGAGACTCTTCATCAAGCATCAAGCTCTGTGCTCTGCCTCACAGTCAGTACACACACACACACACACACACACAGACACCTACTGTACCTCCTCTCTTTAGATGCAGAGCACTACAGAGGAACCTTTAGCTTTCCTTTACTGCGGTTTAGCAGCAGATAAAGCTGTTATAAATCGTGACTCTAAATATGAAGCAGCTCGTTAACACACTGATCTTCATTCTTCATACGAGTCACACCTGACAACACACGACGATGTGATAATTAACAGGAGGGAAGTTTTGTGAATGAGCTTCAGTTGTCGTCATCAGATATCATGGCACTTATTTAGTGTGACACTGTAGTTACTGTGATTATTTTTTTATTTATGAACTACCACATCAGTGTTTAATCCGTGTATCATTCCTTCTTTTCATATCCATTTGAGAATCCAAAATCAGAAAACAAAAAAAAAAAAAAAAAAAAAGTTATTTGATTGTTTATTTACAAATCTAACATAAAAATCAAATAAAGAATTGTTTTTTGTACTTTCGATTTTATGTTCAAATTAAAATAGGAACGTTTTGCCACGGACAAAACTTTATTTTGATATATTTTACTGAATTAATTGAACAGATTAGATGAAACTACAATCCATAGATTGTACCGACATTTTCTGTTGTCATGTCATCCTCCTTGAGAATTACACGTTTATTTCCTCTGAACAAGATGAAATTCTCCATGATCGTCCATACTAGCAAAACACGGAATTAAGCTAACACTTCGCTAGCTTCAGGGTCATACCAATTCAGAAAGCTTAAATATCAAAATCAAGTTTGGCCTGTGGCCCCGTTTTGTCATTTTCTATTTTTAACTTGAGCATAAAAATCAAAAGTAAAGAAAAGCAGTTATTTGTTTTGTTTTGTTTTTTAAATGTTGGATTTGTAAATGAATATGAAAAGAACGAATGTTACACAGATTGTGTTTCAGCTCTGATTTATCTGTATCTAGTTCATGTACAAGTAAAAAACAAAGGGGGTTTTGTTTTATTTTTTTGTTTGTTTTTTTTTACTTGTATGTGGAAAAACAAACAACAAAGAAAAGAATAATAATAAAATTTGAAATAATAAAAATTTATAATAAATAAATAAATAAATTTGAAACAATAATAAAATTTGAAATAAAACAAAGTTTTATTTCAAATTTTGGAAATTTTTGGAGTGAAAAAAAATTGGAATGAAACACTGAAAGCAGACGTTATGGTATGACTTTGGGATTTGGAAGATCAGTGAATAACAACACGCTTCTGACATGTTAAGAAAAGCTTTTTAATATCTCACTGACCAGACACAAGCCTGAATAAAGGTTTTTACTCCACGGCAGCGTTTTATCAGCTGACGGCTAATCTGAAGGTAAAATCTGGATCTGACAGCAGAGAGCTGCAGGTTTGTCTGACATGCAGCACAGCAAGAAAACACACAGGCCATGCAGCAGACCTCAGAATGGTGCTTAAGTAGAGTAAATGAATTTAATTACCACACACACACACACACACACACACACAGAGAGAGAGAGAGAGAGAGAGAGAGAGAGAGAGAGNACACACACACACACACACACACAGAGAGAGAGAGAGAGAGAGAGAGAGAGAGAGAGAGCTGCCTCACTGGCTGCTATACATACATTTCACAGCCAAAGAATGTGGCCTCAAAAACAGAGACAAGGAGGCGTCTGAACATATGCGTCTGTGCGAGTGTGCGTGTGTACGTGCAGAGAGAGAGAGAGAGAGAGAGAGAGAGAGAGAGAGAGAGTTAAACACCGCTGACAATTCCATCTGTCCTTTAGGATTCTGTGTCACTGCCGAAACATCTCACATCTGTTTGGAATGACACTTAAACTGTCCGCAGGGACGCGCGCGCACGTAGTTGCACGCGCACGTGCACAGAAAAAGAGGAGAGAGAGATCTCTTGCAAACATGTTCATATCTAAGCTGAATGCTTTAGTGCAATATTCTTGACTTATGCAGGTAAGGTGCGCTGAACTGAATTTGGAAGAGGATGAGAAAGTGTGTGTGTGTGTGTGTGTGTGTGTGTGTGTGTGTGTGTGTAGAGGGGGTTTGTCATGCGGGCAGATGATGCGCTGACTCAGACAGGAGGCGACAGCAGAAAGCCACACCGGAGGGATTCGAACCCACAAACCGCACTGTATTTCCCNGACAGGAGGCGACAGCAGAAAGCCACACCGGAGGGATTCGAACCCACAAACCGCACTGTATTTCCCAATAGTCAGCATCGTCTGATTCCACGCGCGCGCGCGCAAACGCACTCACGCACACACACACACACGCACACACATGCGCGCGACATTAACCCCAGCTTCATCTTTTCGGCAAAAAGCTCAGCAGCATCCTGAACGCTGCCGTTTTACCTGCAGGCGTGAGACGCAGCGTGGGCTTTTCCACGTCACAGTCTGATTCATTCTGGAAGTAAAAGCCTGATGGAAGTTTCATGCGGGATTTAGTTCACGCTGTACCAAAAAAAAAAAAAAAANAAAAAAAGGAAAAGAAACACCAGTCCTTTCCGGTGCCGGTGGTCGTGCTGCGGCATGCTGACCACCGCCTGGAGGTCAGAGCCTCCACACCTTTCTGTCTGCCACGGCTCCACCTGTGCTGCGTGAAATCCAGCTCGTTACCAGGTTACCGCGCGTAATGGACAAGCCGTGCTTTGACTTACCTTGCAGTCTGCACCGGATCCCTCTGCCCACAACTTTTCTGCTTTATTCTCTTAAGTCCACGGACCGCGCTGTTTAGGTGCCGAACTGTTCTGCGTCTCTCCCGTTACGCGGTTTGCAGTACGCAGCCAGCCGGGCGGAGTGCTGGAGCGGCCGGTACCGAGCGACACGGCGGCTACAGCGTCAGCGGAGATGAGAGAAAAGCGGAGAGGGCTCACTCTTCTGGCCGGGCCGGTTCCCCATCACGGCAGCAGCATTTCTGTATTCAGACATATAGTCATTTATTTATATGCAGAATTTGTGTTTCCCACTGAGAAATCTGAAATAAATTTAAAAAAAAAAGAAAAAAAAAAAGCATTCAGGTGCTGGAAAGATACAAGTAATCATTTTTTGGAAGTCTGATGATATTTTATCCATTTTATATAGTTAAAAAATTACAGAAAAATACCTAAATCAAGAATGTGTTCACGCCCATGTTAATTCATGAAGGTTTTTCATAATCATAAACCATCAAAAAGCCCATTTAGCCTCACTGTCATCAGTAGGGGATTTTCACACTTGTGTGTTTGGTCCAGATGAACTGGACTGGTGTTTGTTTCAGCCTTTCATGCAGTTTTTGTCTGAATGCAGCGATGAGGAGGTGGTCCTGTTCCTGTTCCACAGAACTGGAGTGGTTTGTTTGTGGTCTGAACGTGAGCTGCACAACTTCAGAACCATTTATAGTTCATATATTTAATAATCTAGACGCAGACATGCTCGCTGTGCATCATTAATGTTACATGAACTCCACCTCTGATGATCAGATCAAACGATGCTGTTAAAGATGGAAACACATCAATCTTAGCTAACACATATTCAGATGAACACGTGTTCAGGTTAGCGTGTGCTTGTATGTTGTCAGCATATTGCTCCATTCTCCTGTTCAGCGTGTGAAGGCAGCACGTCTTCTTCACATCATGTGAAGCAGCATGTGGTTTTCCACACGTCTTGAAGTCAGATTCAGCTTCTGCTGTCAGTTTTCTTCTTCATGGATCAAATGATGCTATGACTAGGAAAGGATCCACATTCATCTTTGTTACTCTGATTTACTTTGACAACATAGAAACTACTTCCTGTTTGGAGTTTTTCTCCACCTCCAGACATTTCTGACCAATGAGCAGAGAGAGTTTTGTGACATGTTTTTGCTGATATATTTTGGTGTGATTGGATATTTTCCTGTGTGAAACTGAACCAAACCAACAATTTAGTCCCTGATTCAGACCAGAACAAATGATCTACAGATCNTGAAACTGAACCAAACCAACAATTTAGTCCCTGATTCAGACCAGAACAAATGATCTACAGATCTGAAAAAGGCTGCTGAGTTATATCAAATTATGATTTCTTTTGTTTTCATAGAATTTGTTGTTAATAAGGCAAAGACTAAATAAGATTAAATGAATAACACTCATATAAAGAATCATAGCACCTCATGTTTGAGGCTAATATATTCAGTTTTAATAAACTCAATTTTTTGATTTTAAGAGAATGAACTGAAACCAATGGAGGTCTGGAAGGTAGGAAAAACATTTTTAATTCACCATTCCAGAAGTATGCTTTGGGAAATGATTGTCAGTAACGTTATGTGTATGAAAATTAATTATGTTAGGCTCAAACATGCAAAATGGTGGTATAGTCCTTTAATGGGAGACAGCAGAGGCCTGCAGCACTTTTCTGTCTGTCGCTTCTCTCACAGAGTGAGACTTCTTCTCAAACACAGATCATCTCTGCGCAGCTGCGCCGTCTCCGCCCCGCGGTGACCGGAGGAGCGGAGTGGGAATACTGCCGTTATTTTTGCCAAGTGATGGAAAAGGATGCGCGAAGTATCCGTGACAGTCTGCTTTTCATTTCGTGTTCCCGTGGCAGTGCAAAGAGAAAAACATGCAGCCATGAGCTGTTACACAAGCTGCATGCAGGGAGATGTGCAGCACAGCAGAACACAACTAATAACAAGAAAAGATCAGCATGCCAAACAGCATGGAAAAAAAGCAAAACATGGAAAACACTATAAAGAAGGGCTTAATGAAAGAAATAAGGCACTCCAAGAGCTCATACCTACGCCAAAGCCAACAAAACCCCAATTAAAAAAAAAAAAAAAAAAAATTATGAAAAAATTCGTGCTGAGGAGCTTTTACAGCAAATTCAACTTCATACTGTTACAACAGCTACGCTAACATGCTAATATCAACCCACTCCACACACTGCCACACACACACCTCCATCTCTCTCTCTCACACACACATACACACACACACTGGTCTCTTGAAGGAGCTGCCATACTACCCTCATGATAAATAAGCTAATATGATCCAGATCACTCCCACAATTTAATCACGTCTTCTTCTTGATATTACCTGTCCCCTAAATTTCATCCAAATCTGTCCTGAAGACATCCTGCTACAAATTCCATCCAGAACTAAAATAAATGGCAGTCTGGAAAGTAGGAAAAAGAATTCTAATACAGTATTTACTACTTCACTTGTATGTTATAAAAAATGTATGGTCCTTTACATTGTAGAATGAGTCAGTTTAGACCTGGATGTCACTGTGATAATGTTACATATGGTATTTAGTATAACATTAGACCAGTGCTGTGTACATTATGAGAGTTATACATACATCAAGTACCACCAACAGCAGGCCTGATTTGTCGTTTATTAAACATGAATGCAGTATAATACTGTAATATGTAATTTATCATTTATTAAACATGAATGCAGTATAATACTGTAATATGTAATTTATCATTTATTAAACATGAATGCAGTATAATACTGTAATACGTAATTTATCATTTATTAAACATGAATGCAGTATAATACTGTAATATGTAATGTATCATTTATTAAACATGAATGCAGTGTAATGTAACATGTAATTTATCATTTATTAAACATGAATGCAGTATAATACTGTAATATGTAATTTATCATTTATTAAACATGAATGCAGTGTAATATTGTAATATGTAATTTATCATTTATCAAACATGAATGCAGTGTAATATGTAATATGTAATTTATCATTTATTAAATATGACCTTAAATCAGACCTTAACTCTTAAATTGGACCTTAAATCAGACCTTAATGCTAAATCTAACCTTAAATTAACTTTAAATCTTAAATCTGACCTTAAATCAGACCTTAAAGCTTAAATCTGACCTTAAATCAGACCTGAAAGCTTAAATCAGACCTTAAAGCTTAAATCTGACATTAAATCAGACCTTAAAGCTTAAATCTGAATTTAAATCAGACCTTAAAGATTAAATCAGACCTTAAAGCTTAAATCTGACATTAAATCAGACTTTACAGCTTAAATCAGACCTTAAAGCTTAAATCTGACCTCAAAGCTTAAATCAGACCTTAAAGCTTAAATCTGACATAAAATCAGACATTAAAGCTGAACTCTAACCTCAAATCAGATCTTAAATCAGACATTAATTCAGACCTTAAAGCTTAAACCTGATCTCAAAGCTTAACTCAGACCTGAAATCAGACCTGAAATCTTAAATCTTACATAAAATCAGAACTTGAAGCTGAAATCTAACCTCAAATCAGACCTTAAATCAGACCTTAAAGCTTAAACCTGACCTCAAAGCTTAAATCAGACCTTAAAGCTTAAATCTGACATAAAATCAGAAATTAAAGCTGAAATCTAACCTCAAATCAGATCTTAAATCAGACATTAAATCAGACCTTAAAGCTTAAATCTGACCTTAAATCAAACCTTAAAGTTTAAATCAGACCTTAAAGCTTAAATCTGACCTTAAAGCTGAAATCTGACCTCAAATCATACCTTAAATCTTAAGTCTGACATTAAATCAGACCTCAAAGCTAAAATCAGACCTTGGAGCGGAAATCTGACCTCAAATCGGACCTTAAATCTTAAATCTGACATTAAATCAGAACTTAAAGATTAAATCTGACCTCAAAGCTTAAATCAGACCTGAAAGCTTAAATCTGACATTAAATCAGACCTTAAAGCTGAAATCTGACCTCAAATCAGATCTTAAATATTAAAACTGATCTTAAATCAGACATTAAAACTTAAATCGGACATTAAATCAGACCTTAAAGCTAAATCTAACCTTAAAGCTAAAATCTGACCTCAAATCATACCTTAAATCTTAAGTCTGACATTAAATAAGACCTCAAAGCTAAAATCAGACCTTGGAGCAGAAATCTGACCTCAAATCGGACCTTAAATCTTAAATCTGACGTTAAATCATAACTTAAAGCTTAAATCTGACCTCAAAGCTTAAATCTGACATTAAATCAGACCTTAAAGCTGAAATCTGACCTCAAATCAGATCTTAAATATTAAAACTGATCTTAAATCAGACTTTAAAACTTAAATTGGACATTAAATCAGACCTTAAAGCTAAATCTAACCTTAAACTAAACTTAAATCTTAAATCTGACCTTAAATCATACCTTAAAGCTTAAATCTGACCTTAAATCAGACCTTAAAGCTTAAATCTGACCTTAAAGCTTAAATCTGACATTAAATCAGACCTTAAAGTTTAAGTCTGAACCTAAATCAGACCTTAAAGATTAAATTAGACCTTAAAGCTTAAATCTGACATTAAATCAGACCTTAAAGCTGAAATCAGACCTTGAAGCTGAAATCTGACCTCAAATCAGATCTTAAATCTTAAATCTGACCTTAAACCAGACCTTAAATCTTAAATCTGACATAAAATCTGACCTTAAATCAGACCTCAAAGCTTTAAATCAGACATGAAATCTTAAATCTGACATTAAATTAGACCATAAAGCTGAAATCTGACCTCAAATCAGATCTTAAATCAGACTTTAAAGCTTAAATCTCACCTTAAATCAGACCTTAAATCTTAAATCTGACATTAAATCAGACCTTAAAGCTGAAATCTGACCTAATGCAGCCTCAAGGGGGCACAAGCCAGTGTCCACCTTGCGCCGGTCCCAAGCCCGAATATATGCAGAGGGTTGTGTCAGGAAGGGCATCCGACGTAAAACCTATGCCAAAGCAAAGATGCGAATCA
>VXCM01007016.1:0-20000 GCA_014773175.1 Lucifuga dentata
AAATTCCTAAATCAAAATTTACAAAAAAATTCAAAATGGCGGACAAATTGTGAATTGAAAATGGGTGTGGCTTACATGGACAGATGCATCTTAGCCCAAGAAATACATATAAAAAAAAGAATTTTGATTCTATGATTCAGTGATTCTATGATTTGTTACATTGACCGTCACAATGATCTACGGTTCAGAAGTTATTGATGAAAGTTTACTGTGGGTGTTATAGCGCCCCCATCAGGTCGGTTGATGACTCATTTTTTTTGCAGATTTGTTTAGTGAACATGTTTACCTAGTTTGGTTAGAGTAATTTTTTCAGGAGATATACCTGATTTTATAGCAGATGTTGTAAAATTTGCCACGCCTACAATTTTGCCAGCCAATTACAGCAAAATGACAAAGAATATCAAAAATCTAAAGCGGTATTTTTTTCCGACTTGGTCCAGAGATGCCACATGCAAATTTTGGTGATGATGAAGCTAGGAGATACGAAAAAACTGTTTCAGAAACAATTCAAAATGGCAGAAAATCTAGTCAGGCAGAAACGGACGTGGCCTGTGTGGATAGATGCATATACATCCAATGAATCCCAGGAAAAAAGAATTTTGATTCTAGGACTTACGGTTTAAAAGTTATAGACCACCAAAATTTTGAAGTTGTTATTATAGCGCCACCTTCAGGCTAATCGGGTTACATTTTGTCGCCTGAGCAGCAGTGAAGTTTTTGAAGCTACGTGCTGAGTTTCATAGGCCGTAGCTTTTACGGTTTCTGCTGCCAGATAGTTTTAGCGGAGAATGAAGAATGAGAATGAGAATGAATCTGAGCAATTTCAACAGGGTTTAGCACTTCCTGCTTGGAGCCCTAAAAAAAAATCTGTCGAGAAAAACTTTACTAAAATATAAAAGTACAAAACATAAGTTCAAAAAGTTTTGATTCCTGATATTGCTGCTAGAAGCTACATTAGCAATGTATATATATGTTCTTGTTATTCAACCAGTCTTATTCAACTTGTCTCGTTTATAAATGATCTGATTATTAACTGATTATTAACTGATGTCAGGCTGTTGAAGGTGACAGGAAGTGCTGCTGCTTCACCTTTGGCTCGACCAATTACATCATCTGCTCACCTAAATAAGCCAGTCATACTCTGTATCTTATGCCACTTAGTTATTTCTAAACTTATAACTAGCAGGTCAGTCAGCTTATCTAAGCTTAAAGGTGACTCCTGAAGCAGAGCAGCGATTAGCAGCGGTTTCCTGTTTCTGTTGACCCTCATCACAGGATTTTGTTGAGAAATTACCTGTCAGAAACAGGCTGAATATTCTTAATTATACACATTTAACGCTGATAACAGCCAGGACTCAGGCCCCGCCTCTTTACCTGAGTTGCTGCTATCAGATCTATTTCTGTAAAGATACACCACCTGTTCGCTGGTTTAGCTTTAGATGAGGCTTACTTTAGGCTGTTTAGGAAAATCTCTCTGGGTGTTCCTGTCCTCTTTGAAGAAATTAAAACTTACAAGATGTTGATTTTTAAAAAATTAAAAAACTTCTTCAGTAGATGAGTACAAAACATAAAAAATAAAAATGAATACAGAGAAAAAAACAGATGAATTCCTTTGCACTAAGGGTTTTATTTCTAAGTATAAAATAATCAGGTTTTGTAATAAATTCAGTCTCCGTAGATTAGAGCTGAATTCTTCTCTGCTTGTGAAAAAGTTCTAAAGTCACGTTACCAGGGTCATTTACTTCTCCATGTTGACCGAATGAACAGCAATACATCAATTTATAAGAGTTATTCTGCAAAACCACAGCAAATAAGACAGAAGATCATAAGAAAATAAGATCGTAAGCAACACTGATAATCACGAAGATAAAAAAATATATCAATCACATTTTTTAACCTCATTTATTGAAGATTATTAAGTTTCAGTAAGCAGTCGCCTGGTCCCAACACACACACACACACACACACACACACACACACACACACACACACTCTGTGGACTCAGTGGGAGGTTTCCACTCGTTGCTTCACTCGGCTCCTGATCCTCCCATCTGCTGCTCTTTGTCCTTTTTCTTATGACCTGACACGATGTCGTCAATACGCAGCAACAAGATGGCCGTCTGTAATGAGATAAATAATAATCATACGACCTGATCAATAACGTCTACATGAGACAGAGACAGATGGACATACAGACAGGCGTCTCACCTCCACAGCAGTCTTGTATGTCTGAGCTTTGACAGCCAGCGGCTCCCAGATTCCCAGAGAGGACATGTCAGAGAGACAACCTGTCTCACCGTCCACGCCCCAGCACACGCTGTCTTCCTGCGTGTGCTTAGCCTGCAGACAGACACGCAGACAGACAGGTTAAGTTTAAATAAAGTTTGATTCCCTGGCCGCTGTTTAAATAAAGTTTTCTACCCTCAGTGAGGTCAGCGCTCGGATGGTGGAGGCTCCACAGTTCTGGATCAGGGTTCGGGGGATGACCTCCAGGGCCTGGGCCACAGCGCGGTACGGCCACTGGTCAACGCCGGTCATGGAGCGTGAGCGCTCTGTCAGACGCTTGGACACCGACATCTCCACGGCTCCGCCCCCTGGCAGCAGGAAGGGCTCCAGCAAAACGTTACGACACACCTGCATGGCGTCCTGCAGGTTCCGCTCCACTTCCTGAAAAACACAACATGTATGTATCAGCAATCAGAGACGTCTGACTTCATGTGATGATGTGTGATAACATCATCATGTGTCTACAGAACTCTGATGACATCATCATGTCGTCTGGACTTAGAGACGTGACAGGATTTTATTATGATAAATTCATGACATCACTTTGCTTCTGATTCCTGTGATTATCAGAAGTACTGACTGATATCAATATGATTGAGATGAGTTTCTGCTGATTTGTTCTGTCAGTGTGTGTGTGTTAGCGTGTGTGTGTGTTGTTGTGTGTGCGTTTTGCTCTCACAGCGAGGATCTCCTTGCTGGCTCCTCTCAGCAGGATGGTGCACGCTTTGGGATCTTTGCATTCCGTGACAAAGGCAAAATACTCGTCTCCAATCTTCTTCACTTCGAACAGCCCCGCCCCCGTACCGACGTCTTCCTCACGCAGCTCATCAGTGCGACTAACGATACGAGCACCGCACGCCCTGAGAGAGGGAGAGTTGATTAGCGTTGATCAGCCAATCACTAGCAGAGCTGTGATTGGCTGAGGCGTTACCTAGCGATGCGGTTGTTGTCGGTCTTCCTGACGCGACGGATGGCGGTAATGTTCGCCTTCATCAGGTAATGCTGAGCCAAGTCTGAGGAGGAGGACGACTTTAATTTACTTCCTGTTGACATTCTGAGCTAACGTGCGTGTTATGTGTGTGTGTGTGTGTTACCAGAGATTCCCTTCTCGGTGAACAGCAGGTCTGGCTTCAGTCTGATCACGTCTTCACACATCTGCTGGATGAACTCTTCCTCCATCTGCAGGATCCTCGCAAAGTCTTCCTCCTTACTGATCTCAATGTCTGTCTGCACACGCACACACACACACACAAAAACACACACGCGCACGCACATGCACACACACATATATACACACATACACACGCACACACAGACTTGACAGTGATTAATTGGACTACTCCTCTACATGCTTCAAATCACATGGTGACAGACAAGCACTCTGATTGGCTGATGTTGTCCATGATGTTTAGAGAACATCTCATGCCGTGTGGCAATATTAGGACTCTGTGTGTGTGTGTATATATATCTATATATGTGTGTATATGTGTGTGTGTATATATATGCATGTATATGTGTGTCTATATATGTGTGTGTGTGCGTCTGTGTGTTTGTGTATGTGTATGTGTATATATATATATATATATGTGTGTGTGTGTGTGTGTGTATATATGTATGTATGTGTGTATATATGCATGTATGTGTGTGTGTGTGCATCTGTATGTTTGTGTATGTGTGTATATATATATAAATGTGTGTGTGTGTATATATATGAATGTATGTGTGTGTGTCTGTATATATGCGTGTGTATATGTGTGCGCGCGTGTGCGTCTGTGTATATATATATATGTGTGTGTATATGCGTGTATATGTGTGTGTGTGCGTCTGTGTATATATATATATGTGTGTGTATATGTGTGTGTGTGCGTCTGTGTGTATGTGTATATATATATATATATGTGTGTGTGTGTATATATATGCGTGTGTGTATATATGCGTGTGTGTGTATATATGCGTGTATGTGTATATATGCGTGTATATGTGTGCGTCTGTGTATATATGCGTGTGTGTGTATATATGTATGTGTGTGTGTGTATATATGCGTGTATGCGTGTGTATATGTGTGTGTGTGCGTGTGCGTCTGTATGTTTGTGTATGCGTGTGTATGTGTGTATATGTGTGTGCGTGTTTGTNTGTGTGCGTGTGCGTCTGTATGTTTGTGTATGCGTGTGTATGTGTGTATATGTGTGTGCGTGTTTGTTTGTGTATGTGTATGTGTGTGTGTGTACCTGGCTCTCTCCCTTCTTGTACTCCAGAGAACAGTCCAGCAGAACGATGCGCGGCTCTTTGATCAGGCGTCTCATCCTCGGGTGAGTCACGTCTTTGTTCACCATCACGCCACGCAACACACACGAGTCCTCGATGATTCCACCAGGTACCTGCACACACACACACATGCGCGCGCACACACACAGAGGCTTGGTTCATACCAATATGGCTGATGTATCCATAAGGAGAAACATGGCAGTTGGGGGCGTGGTTAAAGACGTTGTAGATCGTACCTTCTCCACCTTGGCGTACTTCTTGATGTCGATCTCTTTGCGTCCGTTGTCCTCCAGCTCCACGGTTCGCACGGCGTCCAGCGCGATGCTGCACGCCAACTCAGACCAGCGGCTCAGAGCTTTGGTGTTGATGGCTGAGTGCACGATCTTCAGCATCATGGAGCGGTCAGACGTGTCCACAGGCGTGCTGCGGTCACACGACAAACTCATGTGTGTGTGTGAGAGAGTGTGTGAGTGAGCGTTTTGTGTGTGTGTGAGTGTGTGTACCTGATGTCCTTCAGCGTGTCCAGCATGTCCTCCAGAGCTCGTCTGTAGGCGCTGATGATGATGGTTGGATGCATCTGCTGCTCCAGGAACTGCTCAGCTACAGACAGCATCTCACCAGCTACACACACACACACACACACACACAATAAGTAAATTCAAACGTGGAGCTGGTATGAATACAATATTTTTAATTCAGTACTTTTATGGTCGGTTTGTGAATAATTATATTTGACTAAATCAATTTAAACAAATAGATTTTATTTATTTAGATTTCCTACAGGAAATGTCTTCTCAGACACCAGATCCCTGTCTGACAGGAAGTGTGAGAAGCGGCGTTTCAGCGCTGTACGTACCCAGGATGATGACTGAGGTGGTTCCGTCTCCCACCTCTTCATCCTGCGTGCGGCTGATCTCTATCATCGACTTGGCAGCAGGATGCTGAACCTGGATCTATTACCATGGAGACAACCAACAGTTTCTTTATCAGACACACCTGAGTTCTTCTTTAGTGTAGCAGTGAATGTTTTTTTACACACACACACACACACACACCTCATATTGACACTGTATTTGATACACTTCCTATTTCACCAAAATAAATCGTAAGAGGCTCACCTCTCTCAGGATGGCGTTTCCATCGTTGGTCATCACAATTCCTCCTGTGGGGTCAAGCAGCATCTACAAACACACACACACACACACACATTACTCTGTATAGATTTTGTTTTGTTTTTGTTTTTTTGTGAACAGATATGGAATTTCAGTGCTTCTTTTCTTACCTTCATCATGGCCCGAGGGCCGAGGCAAGTCCTGATCACATCTGCTATGGTCTGCCACACACACACACACACACACACACACACACACACACATTAACATGAGGACGGATGAAGCGTGGACGTGCGTACAGTCGGCAGTCAGACTCACCTTGGCTGCATTAATGTTTCCGGTCTGGACTTTGCGTCCGGACTCTCTCTTTACGTTCTGGTCTGCAGGGAAAACGCAAAGACAAGAAGTTATCATCAGCATGAAATGCCACAACTAAACTGCACTTTCTGTCCAATCATCATTTAGTTTATAAAAATGCCAAAAACTCTCTGACAAATACACATTTTTTTAATTCTCGCATTCTTCAGTCTGAGCAGCATCAGAACACAGATTCAGTTTACAAAGTGACAAAAGAGAGAAAACCTAAAGCTAAAATCAGCTTGACATTTTACATGATCAATCTTACTGGAATCATTTACATGTTAATAAGCTCATCTAGTCCATCATGTTCACATGCCAGATTCAACTCTTTATGTTTTATATTCCTGTTTTATTATTTTTTGTTTTTTTACTTTTTCTTATTTTAGCCTTCACATTTAGTTTAAAGATGAATAGCATCTCATCTCTATTATCAGGTTTTCCATTTCATTTCCATTTTAATGAGTTTAATGCTGCTGCTCAGTGACGCAGATTTTACAAATATTACGTTTTAATGTAGATTCTATGATCTCAGTACCGATTTAATCGTTAATCAGAGTCAAATTAGCGCTTTTCTCTCAAAAATCAGGTCTCATCTGTTTCAGGTTTAAAGAGGACTGAATGGATTAAAAGAGCTAACAAAGCTAATGTTAGCTAAAAACCTAGCAACCTGAACATGCTGACTAACAGCAGAGCTATATTAGCTTAGCATTACGTCTCTTATTGTCTCTGCTGCTAACACAGACAGCTAGCTGCTAGCTGGTTAGCACTGTAAATTGCTTCCAGCAGCAAGCACCAAACTAACTAGCTGTTAGCTAGCATGCTAGCTGCATGAAGCGTGCTGTAAGCAGGGAGGGGCGCATGCTCGGTTGATGCTAGCAGCCGGTACCCGCATTAAAGTGCAGAAAGAGCTGCAGCGTGAAAGCCAAAGAGAGAAAGCAGCGTGTCGTGTTAAAAATAAAATAAAAATAAAAGTTTAAAGCCATTTCAGATACTCACTGAGCACTAAAACCTGCTGGCCCATCATTTTGACAGCACGCACGCGACACAGCGGCCTGGAATCTTCTGGTAGGCAGGAGAGGGAGGGGCTAGTCTGAGGGGCGGGAAACTGAACAGAGTCCCGCCCAATAGACCGCGAGATGAGAAGATTGACAGGACTTTCCACCAATTGGATCAATGAGCTCAATTCAGAGAAACAAGAGCTCAGCCTTTTATGGCGAAAACCAACAAGTCCGTATTTAAGCAGAATATTTAAAGTTCTAAGGAGATGAGGAGACAACATGACAAGGAGAGAGGAGATTACACTGGAGGGGAGAGGAACTAGGTGATGAGGAGAGGAGATGAGGAGGCTTTGACAAAAGCTCACACAGCTGCTTCCTATTAGCCGATGCAGCTAACACCTGAGGTTCCTTTACTACCAATAACTTTACAGTCCTGTCCATTAAAGCTGCCGTCAGCAAGTTTGTAAAGTGGGCGGAGTCAGACCTACGCTCCCTCCCCCTCCCTGCTACGTCATCTGCGTCCTGCCTCCTCAGCTCCTCCACAACAAACCTCAAAATTCTGACCCTGAATCCCGTTATGTTCGCTAATGTGGCAGAACTCCATTTCTTGATGTGTGTGCTCAACATCTGTCCACTGAAATATTAAAATGAAAAAAAGAAACATAAAAACAAATACTGTGATGTAGCAGGAATTTTACCAAACAGGGCGCCGTAAATGCAAATGAGATGTTATTGGCTGCTTGCTGAGGTGCTGCTTCTTTGTGCTGATTGGTGGAAAAATTTGGGGCCGAATGTTTCCATCAAATCAGATTTACTCCAGTAGGAGGAGCCACAGAGGTCCGGTTTTTTCACAGATCACTTAATAAATTCCTTTCAGAATTTAATGAAAGTTTACGAAAATTCAATAAAAATGTGTTTTTTAAAAATTTGCTGACCGCACCTTTAATTCTTCCATCCTCACATCTCTCTACAAGCAGGTGGAGCTAAGACACAAGGAAGCGACGCAAGTGAAAGAAGCAAGGATACTGGAAAGAACCAGCAGGTGGCACTGAAGCTGTTCTTTATCTGAACATACAGTTGGACATGCATCATCATCATCATCATCAGTATTTTAATAAATAATCAGTGTAAAACATTTGTAAGGCTCAGAGTCCAATTTTTCTTCAGTAAACATCAAATTTTCACAAATGTAGAAAATGTGTAACATTGACAAATAAATACGAGAAAACACATGGAGCAGCTTTTTAAAAAACACAAAATCAAACTTAACAGATCAGTAAAACAAACAAATTGCATGATTTTGTGCAGAAAATAAATAACAGTGTATTAAATTCATGGTCGTTGAAGCCTTAATACAACATAAAAAACACAAACATGTTAATGCACACGCATGATAAAACTCAGTCCGTATGCTGCAGCAGTCCTTTTCTCATCGACTTCCCAACAGACCCAAAGTTCTTCTGTATCCTAATAGCCTCTAGGTGGCGTTGTGGCCAACATGCCACTCCATGTGGTTGCTAAGACAGTTCTATGTGCTATGACATGTCTTTATATGTTTTTCTCCAGGTGGAGGAGAACTTTCACTTCCTCCTGGAACACGTCAATGATTCCTGAAACCATCAGAGCTCTTCCTTCATCCCACTCGCCACCAGGCTGCGGGTCGCCTCTCGCTTCAGGAACCTCAGGAAGTCTTTGACCTCTCGACCTCCCTGAGACCAAGAAAAAAAAAAAGTGTGTCAATACGTCATCATCATGACTAAAATATCTGGATGAATCCTAAACATGTTTTACCTCGTATCGTGTCGGCTCGTCCTTTTTACCTGCTGCAGCAAAGTAGATGGTTGGATAACTGAGAGAGAGAGAGACTGATGTAATAATAATAATAATAATAACTTTATTTATATAGCACTTTACAGACTGTAGCCACAAAGTGCTCTACATGAAGATAAAATAAAATGCAGAACAAAATAAGACGTAAACATAATACCTGAAAATTACAATAAAACTAGTACAAAACAACATTAATAAAATAATAAAACAAAGCAAGAATAAAAATAAAGCAGAATAAAACAATAAAATCAGAAACACATGATCCAAAAGCCTGCTTAAATAAAAGTCTGAGATGCTGTTTGATCTGACGTTTGGACGGCTCGTCTGCTCGGTTTAAAACGCGCCAGGCAGCAGCATCATTCTGACCTATGACCTTTGGAGGAGGCAGGGACGCAGTGATCTGAGGTGTATTCTGACTGTTAAAGCTCTGAAACACCAGCAGCAGCAGAGAGACAGTATCCCCCTCTGTCGTCTCACGCATGGACAGTGGTGCTCTGCATAAGGACAGGAAGTACCTGTCCTCATTTCAACAATGGGCAACCTGCGCGGTCGTTTGGTCATCTCATGGCGATAAACAAATGTACCGTCCCTCCATGTTCATCTGAGCTGAAGAAGCGTTTCTCATAGATCAGAACTGATCACACGTGACCTGACAGACAGCTTCCTGACTCGTGTGCACATGCTCATATCTCACCCTTGGACGTCGTAACCCAGTGGGATGTCGTTGTCAACGGCGTTCATCTTAGCGATAACGATGTTAGGATCAGCAAACAGCTGAGAGACAGAGACACGGACAGAGATCAGAACGACTTCCTGTCCTCCACGCACTCACAGCAACACGCCACACACTTCTTACTACTCCTGACTTATCTGTGTGTGTGTACCGTGTCAGCCAGCTCTCTGTAGACCGGCTCCAGCTTCTTGCAGTGAGGACAGGACGGAGAGTAAAACGCGATCAGCACGTCTTTATCCGGATCGTTTACGATGTCATCAAACGACTCGGCCACAACGACCTGTAAGAAGCACGCAAAAAAAGAGTGAAGATGCGTGCGCACACACACACACACACACACACACACACACCTCCTACCTTCACAGCAGCAGTGTTTCTCTCTGGGATTGGTTCTGACTTGACATAACGTTTGAGTCGATCTGCGAAGTAATCGTCTAAAAATCTCTCCAGAGACCGACCGTCCCTCCTAACACACACAAACACACACATACACACACACACACAGTGAAATTTGCTTCCTTCCTCGGGTGCCAAATGAAAGCAGTAATGTGACGGTGACATCGCTGCGATCTGATTGGCTGTTGGTACTGACGTGAACTCCTCTCTCATGGTGTACTTGTGGCCCAGTTTGGTCCGGATTGTGACAAACGGCAGTTCTCCTCCGTCTGACGTCCCAAGGCCAAAATCATCAACCAGCTCAGACAGGAAGTCCTTCTTATTGGCTATTGAGAAGGTCAAGCCCCGCCCTGCATACTGGGATGCCACCTTCATCACCCTGGCAACAGAATGGGAGGGGAGGGCATTTACAATTACTAAACACAAGGTGTGTGTGTGTGTGTGTGTGCGTGCATGCGTTTTGCCTGTACACACACCTGTTCCTCCAGTAGTTGGAGCCTGGGACGTTGTGCTGGTAGTCGAGGTCGTAGTACGCCGTCAACAGGTCTCGAACCCGTAGCCTGTCTCTGTTGTCCATGGTCATGTGCGGACACAGGCCGTAGCTGCAGACAGAGCGCGTTAAGCTGCACTTCCTCTAACGGCCACTAGATGTCATTTCTCTGATGAAACCCAGATTTCTTTATTGGAGTCATTTCTTTTGATTATATGTGTGAAAAATAATTTAATGGAGGCGTTTGGTATGATTTTGCACATTAAAGGACCATACCGTCCATTTTGCATGTTTGAGCCTAATATATTCAATTTTCATACATGTTGCATTACTGACAATCATTTTCCAAAGCATACTACTGGAACAGTGAATTAAAAATGTTTTTACACACACACACACACACAGACAGTCTTACATGTGGTCTCTGATGAAGCGTCGCAGGGATCCGATTGTCAGGAAGTCGCTGAAGACGACAAAACTGTCCTCAAACATGCTGGCCAGTCTGGGAGGCCTGAACAACAACACACTCCTACACACACACACACACACACACACACACACACACACAGCATCATACAAAGGCATCTTCATGTGGAAACTAGAGACCAACACGTCGCTACGGACCACAGAATCTCATCAAACCGTTAGATTTTGTTTTACCATTAGAATTCATTGGAACCGTTAGAATTCATCAGGTGTCAGTGACTCAAAGTTTCCTGGCAGATTTCTTGAATGATTGAATTGGTTTATGGAACAGGGACAGTAAATATTGACGGTTAGAGGAAATGTGTCTGAGTTTTCAGGTCAGAGGTCAGAGGTCAGTACTCACTCTGTGTGAGCGCCGTACTCCTCCCCCAACTTCAGATCGGTGGTGTGAGCGAACCTGAACTGCTCCCTCAATAAACCTGCTGCTTTCAGAAACTCAGCCAACCCAGAGCTGTCCACACCTGAGAATACACCTGAGACCAGGACAATCAGAACGAACAGATCAGAATCAAACAGGACAAAACGGATCAGAATCAAACAGGACAAAACGGAACGGATCCGTCTCCCCTCACCAACGACGCTGGCGTCAAAGTGGTTGATGAAGGTCTGGAGGTCTTCCTCAGTCTTCAGATGAACAGAGTCTGGACCTGTCTGCTTCTTCATAAAGTGGTAGATACCATCTGAAAACACACAAGCACACACACACAGTTTTACTCTGCACGGTTCCTGGTTTTATAAAGAACAGCAGACATGTTCGTTTTGTTACCGGCTGTGCGTGGTCCATCGTAGGGGGCGGAGTCTCTTCCATTCCTGAAGATCTTTAGTGTAGGATAACCAGTGACCCCGAAATGACTACACGTCTCTGTGTTCGCTGTACAGTCCACCTGACAGGAAGATGGATGAACAGAGACAGACAGGTAAGAACAGAGGCAGACAGGTGAACAGAGACAGACAGGTAACAGAGGCAGACAGGTAAGAACAGAGGCAGACAGGTGAACAGAGACAGACAGGTAACAGAGGCAGAAAGGTAAGAACAGAGGCAGACATGTTATTACCTTTCCTAACTGGACTGTTCCCTTCAGCCGGGTCGCTGCTTTCTCAAACTCTGGAGCCAACTTTTTACAGTGACCACACCTGAGAGAAAGAAGGAAGTAAGAAAGGAAGGAAGGAAAGAAGGAAGGAAGGAAGGAAGGAAGGAAGGAAGGAAGGAAGGAAGGGAGGAAGGAAGGAAGGAGAGATTTGTAAACATTTTTTCATGCGGCAGATGAGCCGCATGAAAAATTCACCATGACAGCTCACTAACACTTATTGCTTTCCACTTTTTTCCTGCTAGCTAATGCTAATGCTAATGCTAAAGGCGGCGTTACCATGGCGCGTAGAATTTCACCAGCATGGTCTCATGCCCGGCTGCCAGGTAGTCGAAATCCGCGTCCCCGAGCTCGAGCACGTCCGTCCGACAACAAACCGGAGCGAACAGAGAGAGCAGCGCGAGCGGCGCGGCGAGCAGCGCGAGCGGCACGGGGCCAGCGGCCGCCATCTTAACGAAATCAGAACTACAGGGGATAAATGTATGAATGGAAACGGAAAGAATAACGGCGACAAGACTCTGTGCCGTTACCCTCAACTTAACGGCAAGTAAGAACGGCTTCTGGTTACAACTTCCACAATAAAATCCTAATTCCAGAAGGATTTGAATGCAAATCTTGAAATGAAGAAAATGATCAAATTAATCTAATTTATAAAAGGAAAGCTAGATTTCTGTAACATATAAAAGGAAAGCTAGATTACTGTAACATATCGCTCCTTAAATAATTTGTAAATGTGCTCTTATTTTGAAGGTTAGATGGCAAGATGTCCTGAAAAGGCGGAACTAAACAGAAAATACCGGAAAGCGGCCATCTCATTGGTCAACAGCGAGCAAAAAGCAATGCGATATTGGTCACAGCGCCTGTCTGTCAAAGGTCATGACCCCGCCCTCTGAATGAGATATTTCATGAAACGTTTAATTTTTTGAAACATGTAAACAGAAATGTTTACTGTGGATGTTATATGTTGTTAGCATGTTCCTTCATGAAGCCTGATTCTCAGATTAACATTTGAATCATTTCCAATATAAAAAGGTTGAATATCAGCATTTCTGCTTTAGAATCATGAAAGTCCCAAAGTGAAAAATGGATGTTATAAAACTGACTTTGCTGTTCACACCTAAACAAAAATGTCAAGTGTTAAATTACGTTTGACTGATGTAACTTGTCACAACCTTTTCACATTTTTAATAGACTAATACTAAAAATAATAATGCAATTGATTGATACACTGAATTGATGAGTACTAGATGCAGATGCACAACACACACACACACCGTATGATTTAATTCTGCCAGCAGCAAATCATCAAATCATAATGATAAAAACCAACAAGTTGACATTAATCATCAAACAGCAGAAAAAACATTTTTAAAGTATTTTATTGAATCCAGTCGACCTTCACGCTCATTTTAAATAAACAGGAAGTGTAAAACCTGCTCCATGCATCACTCTCATCTGTCCTTTCCTGACACTCAGGAGCACAACCTTTGACCCTGCTGCATCACTGGAGCACAGATATCAGAGAGGAAATGTTCAAACGTTCTTTTTCTGAACAGCTGCTTTGATTTTTGCTCTAAGAGCTGATTTGTTTGTTCACATTTTTGATGTGCGGACGCCCTTCATTGTCAGAGTTACTTTATTTAACTGATCAACACGGAAGAAAACGTGTCTGCACCAGGAAATACAGTTCCAGGAGAAAACGACTTTTACTGAGAATTCAAACGATTGTGTCTTCTACATCTAGGTGTGCGTGTAGCAGGTGAAACATTGACTTTTAAGGTGATTTACCTGAGTATTAGCTTTTGAAAGATTAGAGGATTTGACAAAATAACAGAAAAACCAAAACTAACGTAACTGTATATTGGTTGTATAGATTGGGCTTAAACATGCAAAACCATGATATGGCCCTTTAAATTTAGTAGACTGCCTTTGTGTTTCAAATGTTCTCCAGCTGTGATGATGATGATGATGATGATGATGATGATGATGATGATGATGATAATATGAAGCTTTATTTTACTGGGCTGTCTGTTTTACAGCCGATTCAGACTTACAGGTATTTTCACATCAATATGATGAAATAACATTTATCAATATGATGTCATAGAAAGACGACTCCAGACTTTGACATCCATATCTCATTTCCTTCCTGTGATGATGTAATGCATCATGATTTAACTGATTTAACACTGCCCATTTATCAAACACACATTCTGCTCTTAAAATAACTGCTATGAAAACGTGTTTTATCTTCAGCATGTGAAGAAACTTCAGCCTCCAAAATCTACAAACAAAGATTTCTACAAGATGTCAAACCTACAAACATCTCACATCAACCATTTCATAAACTCTACATCCTTCCAATTCTGGAGAAAACTTGTAGGACTGGAGGCTGTCTGAGGTATGGGCTCCTTGCTGAGGGGCGGTTGGAGACCGAAGATACTTCAAAAGTTTGAAAAGAATTCCCGTTGAGACTAAAGTCCCTCTGATCGCTCCGTCAGTCCTGTTTACCTTAAACCTGCAGAATCATTCAGAACTCCAGAATTCTAGAATCTTCTCATGAATCCTGGAAGTCTGAGTCCTTCTGATAAAAGCTGAAACGCTGGACGCAGCACTGACTCATCACAATCCTTCCTGATTGGCTCCGTGTTCAGACTGGGGATGCGTCCTGGCTGCTGATTGGCCGGCCTTTTGAGGAGCTGGAAATGGATTTTTGTGTTGCCGAGCGGAAAAGAACCATCAAGTCCTGGAAACGACCTTTGACCTGCGGGGGAAAATCACAGTGAAGAACCGAGAAACAAGGAAGGATCATTTTCTTTATGCAAATAACTCTTCAAAGGTTGACTGATAAATAGTGAGCCAAGCATAGAAATCTCTAACGGCAGTATTTCAGTTGTAACAACATCATCTTCCACCAGCTGATATGACGTCATCGTCTATGACATCATCATCATCTGAGACCAAATGGCTTCCAGCTAAAACCGTTTTCATGTTGGTGAAGAGGTGAAAATCTGAGTCTGAGCAGGTGAAACTAGTTTAAAGCAGCAGTGGAGCCTCTGGAACGTTAAAAAACACCTTAATTAAAAACACCTCAGGATAAACCATTACACACCTGCTCACAGGCTCACTACTTATCAGTCAACCCCTGTACAAGAATACACATCTATCAAACTCACACGGATTCAGCCACAACAGGAAGTTGGTGCCCCGCCCCCTCCCACCTGATTTTCTGACAAGAAGTTGGCCCTGCCCCCTCTCACCTGCTTTTCAGACAGGAAGTTGGCCCCGCCCCCTCTCACCTGTTGGGCTGTCTTGTTCCCCAGCTGGGCGGAGAGCAGTTTGAATGTTTTGTGATTGGCTCCTCTCTGCTGACAGGTGGTCAGGATGACCCGGTCCACCTCCCTAACAGCAAAAGGTCAGAGGTCACCTTCGCTATTATTGATTGATATCTATAATCAATAATGCAGCCTGACTGCTGACAGAGGATGAAGATAAACGCTGATACAGACTTAAAGCACCAAAGACAACCGCACACGACAAAAACATGGATACAACACGGATACCAACACGGATAACACAGACACCAACACAGATAACCTGGCAGGGAACATTCTGGTCCTCTGTACAGCACACAGCAGCTAATGTGTCTGTGCGTGTTATACGTGTGTGTGTGTGTGTGTGTGTGTGTGTGTGTTCTGACCGGGTCCACAGGATGACCTTCTCTCCTGTAGACGTCACAGAAATGTTTTTAGCACAAACTGGTTGATCTGCGACATCTTGGTTCTCTTCTTCATCACTTCCTGTTCGGCTGTCAGACGTCTTCCTGCCAGACGTGAAATCTGGATCTGGTGTCTCACAGCGGAAATGCTGGAAAAACTCCCAGAATTCCTGCTGCAGGCCAGAGTGACCTCTGAGGATGGACGAGACCTGAGAGACAGACAGGCAGAGAGACAGGGAGAGAGAGAGAGAGAGACAGACAGAGACAGACAAAGAGAGACAGAGACAGGCAGAGAGAGAGACAGACAGGCAGAGAGACAGACAGGCAGAGAGACATGTATCTGTGTTTTTGAGAGTAAAGGTTTGTCTTCTGTGTGGACATTTTACAGACTAAACATAAATCATTAATGTTGTGTTTTAACATGGATGAACTCATTACCGTCTCCATGTCTCCAGGGGCGGAGCTTTCCTGCAGAATTGACACTACTTCCTGGTAGAGGGAGGAGCCTTCTCCTAGGCTCCGCCTCAGCTGCAGCAGAAAGTGTCGGCAGCGTTCAAACAGCTGCTGCTCCTCCAGCTGAAGACAGGAACAGGAAACACAATGTAGCCTCCTCCTGATTGGTTACTGGTTATAACGCCTCCTGATTGGTTACTGGTTATAACACCTCCTGATTGGTTACTGGTTATAACACCTCCTGATTGGTTACTGGTTATAACACCTCCTGATTGGTTACTGGCTATAACACCTCCTGATTGGTTACTGGCTATCATGCCTCCTGATTGGTTACTGTTATCATGCCTCCTGATTGGTTTCTAGTTATAACGCCTCCTGATTGGTTTCTAGTTATAACTCCTCCTGATTCGTTCCTGCTCATAACGCCTCCTGATTGGTTCCTGGTCGTAACGCCTCCTGATTGGTTACTGGTCATAACTCCTCCTGATTGGTTACTGATTATGACTCCTCCTGATTGGTTCCTGGTCATAACTCCTCCTGATTGGTTACTGGTTGCAGTTTTAAATAACACTCCTACCAGTCCACAGCAGGTGGCCTGCGCTGGGCTCAGGAAAGCAGCGAAGTCTTTGAGCAGGTGAGGCCACGGCTGCAGCACGCCGCTCAGCCCACTGAACAACGCCGCCAGGCCCCCAGAGGCTGCTGCTGCTGAAAACTGATCCAGAACCTGCAGCATCGGCTCGGCTCCACCTACAGACGCCTGCATGGCATCACACACCTGGACAGGTAACAGGAAGTTCAGAATGGCGTCATAGGCCCTCAAACAGCAGCAGCTTTTAATGCTATAAAACAAACATCAGGAACTATCAGGAAATCAGCCAACAAACAACATGTCTGAAATCTGATTTCACGTCAAGTATTTAATGGATTTAAATTATTTAATAAACTATACGTAAGCTAAAGTATTTAATGGATTAAACATTTAATTTGTCTCAGGAAGCAGAATTTTCAACTCAACTGCAGAAAATATGTTTTTACTGGGAAAATAAACGATGATCAGATATTTCAGATGTTTCCGTCTTACTCTGTGCAGGTAATTCTTAGCAAACGCCACGTCATCATCATCATCATCTTCATCATTATCCTGGTTCTCACGTCCCTCTGATGAAGGCTTCCCCACCTACACACACACACACACACACACATACATCCTGATGACATCACTGAGACGTTTGGTTGAGTAAATCACTGTCAAAAGTATACACACACACACACACACACACCTGCAGTTCAGGGATGGACAGTTTGGCTTCATCTGAAGACGTCACTTCATCATCATCATCAGTGTTATCATCTTCTTCTTTTGATGGTGTCAGCACCACTTCCTGTTCCCGCCCCTCTGACCCGGCGTCCCCGAGGTCGTCCAGGCTGTTGTCGTCCAGGTTGACACTTCCTGCTGTGCTGGGCGAAGATTCAGATAGAGTGAGGAGGAACAAGTTCACGTTGCCATCCTCCTCCTCCTCCTCATGTTTTTGTTCATCTTCCATCTCACCCTCCTCCTCGTTGTCCATCATGAAGGTCATTTCAGCTTCCTGTGCGGCTGACTGGGAGGAGGTGGGATCTCCATGACTCACTGAGCCGCGATGATCTTCCTCATCACTCCTCCTCCTCCTTCGCTCATTGGATTCATTTTCGGTAGTGTTGTTCTCCTGAACGTGAGCCTCTTGGCCATCTTTCTCCTGCTTCTCCATGGCGATGGGTTGTAACCATGGTAACCTGCTCCTTCGCAGGCTGGTGAAGGTTCGATAGTGATGGACGATTCGCTCTCTGGTTGATGTTCTGGTAGTGACAGTAACGTTGCTGTCATCGGCTCCTTTCCCGTCGGCCATCAGGAGGAGGTGCTGAAGGAGGACACGGGGACGGTTCTGGGAAAGTTGAGGGGAGCACAAAGTGGGTGGAGTTTGGGCAGGAGGTGGCGAGTGTGATAATGGCGAGGTAACAGGTGTGAGTTGAATGCAGCTGTCAGGTTGACCGGGTGACAGCAGCGAGGAGGAGGAGGAGTCAGGAGGAGGGGAGAGGGGGTGCTGCATGAGCAGGAAGCCGATGCGGCGGAGCTGGAGGCAGGCCGGGAGGCGGGGCGGGTAGCGTGTCCCCGCAGGAAAGCTGCACTTCCTGGCTGCAGAGCGGAGGAAGGTCAGGTGACTCTGACGAGAACGGGTGAGCTTGACGGAGGTCAGAGGTTTGTGGGCGGAGCCAGAGGGGCTGTTAAACTGTTTGATGACTGGGTAGATGACAGGAAGACTCCTCTGTGAGGGTGGAGAAAAGACATTTTTCGTGTTCTGGTGAGGGAGACAGACAGATCCTTCCTGACACAACCCGCATCCGGCGTAAAACCTTCGCCAAATGAATATGCAGATCACAAATCAGATTTCCATGCCGGATCGGTCGAGGCCCAGGCTCCCAACGACCGCCACCGGTACCGTGGGTCAGCAGGGTGCCGGTGGCAAAGGCATAGGAGAGGGGTAACGGTGAGGTGTGGGGTAGGAATGACAGGTGGGGTCATGGTGGAGGTGGGAGCCGTGGTCGTGAGTGCGTGAGGGGACACCCCCGCACACCACATATGACACAATATCGCTGTCCGCACCGTGGCGAGGGGCCCCCGCCACGGGTCATCGCACACCTTCTAGATTTTGTAAAAGAGGAAGGCCAAAGAGGAGGACAGGGAGAGACGGAAACAGATGATCGCCGTGGTGACGCCTAACGGGAGCAGCCGGAAGAAGATGAGAACACCTCTGCCAAGGCCAACACGCCCTGCTACACCTGTTTACTCACCTTCATACACAGTACAGGCAAATACTGCAGTACGAGGGAATATGTACTCCTTTACTGCAGTAATTAAAAATAACATGAGAGAATAAAACATGGAAGACATTTCTGGTTCCTACCACCAGCCAGAGAGGCATCAGGCTCTCCTCCCTCTCCACTGGGGGGCGCTGCTCTGACGGATTTACACTTCTACAGGCCAGAGGCATTTTCCACAACACGCGATGGTATCGGTATGCCTACAGAGGACACGCACACACATGCACACACACACACACACACACACGCACATTTATATATAAACACACAAAGTCAACACAACCAATGAAATAATGTGAGGTGTTTATCATGTTATAGTGTGTGTGTGCGTGTGTGCGCTGCGTCACCTTGATGACGTTATCGGGGAAACCAGGCCGGCAGCATTGCAATATTCTTCGTCGTATCTGCACCAGAGTCTTCCTCAGCAGGAACTGAGATACCAGCATGGGCGGATCACATGACCCCTCCATGTTCCTGAGACCCAGAACCAGAAGGCTGCACGCACGCACGCACGCACGCACGCACACACGCGTGCACACACACACACACAGTTAATTTCCTTTTCATTTGTGTTTTCATCAAACAAATGTCCATGCTAAACACTCTGGGCTTTCTGTAGGTATAGTGCTGGTACTGCAGGGGAAACTGCTAGCCTAGCTTAGCACAAAGACTGGTAGAACAGGTAAACTGCTAGCTTAGCAGTTGTTGCTCTCCTTGATTACCAATAATCGGTATCGGCCCTGAACAAAACCATATCGGTGGACCCCTAATTGATGTCAATGGTATAAGTGGATAACAGAGACATGGACAGACGGACGGACAGCTACCAATCCTCAGCTGCAGTGAAAGCGGCCGTCCTGCGGGGGCAGTAGCGTGCTGGGTCCAGGCTGGCACAGGGCAGCAGCTCCGGGTAGAGGAAGACAGGA
>VXCM01007019.1:1620-22993 GCA_014773175.1 Lucifuga dentata
GGGGTGAAGGTGACCTCTGACTCCTGAGGCCAATGAAAGTGTGTGCTCCTCCCACACTTCTCCTCCATATTGCTCTGCCTCCATTTATGGGTTCCAGGAGCAACCGTTGGACTTGACATGGACACGGCTTGGCTCAAAGGGAGAGTTTTACTGCATATTTTATTCACTACTAATAATCACCAAAGTCATTTATCAAGGTGGATAATAAGCCAAGCATTTGCACTGGGGGCACTGTTATGTAACTGAAATTATTTTTATAATGTCCGGTGTCTCCCATAAAATAGTGATTCCAATTAATGATCTCTTTAATCAGTCACATGAAGCACTATGAGTGTTATTAATTTACTTCATTTCCAAAGAAAAGGGTGCTAATAACATTGAATAGCATTAAAAATTAGCAACTGATCTATTTATTCTTGCTTCTAGAGATTTTACTTTACAACAAATTTACAAGTCAAACTTCATTAAGGTCACTTTCATGCTTTTATAAATACTGTGGATACTGTGGAAATTTTGTGGATGAAACTGACAAAAATTTAAACTTTATCTTAAAAAAAAAAAATTATTATTATTATTATTAACCCAAATCATATACATAACACAAAAACAAAACAAGACAAACACTAAATAAATAAATAAAAGAGAAAATCATATTGACTGTGGGCATGACAGGAAAATAAACATGTTTACATATGAAATATAAAGAATCATTTTTTTGACAATAAAGAGGATGAAACTGACAAAAATTTAAACTTTATCAACTTAAAACAACAATTCCTGAGACTTAATGCTTGTATTTTTCAGTTGTCTGACAGTGCACTGGCCGTGAATATTGTCTGATTAATGAATTCAGTCAGTTTTAATAAATGTGCCACAGTGCCATAGAGCTATTTGGATGTTATCTGTGTGATATGTCCTGGAGTTCATGAAAAGTGTAATCCACTCTTATCATCACTTCTTCCCTTATAGAATAATATTTGTTCAGTTTCTGAATTGTGGCATATTTCAGTATTTCTTAATCCAACCTCAGACAAATATCTAGTTGTTGCTCAATTCAAAAAGCAAAGATGCAACATAGTCAAGTGCTGGAAACATAAAATTACATACATACCATGAATACAATCTAAGATAAGCAGATATAATGACAGATAGTAAATATTGACCCAGCGTCATAGGACAGATAGCATTTACGACATACAATATACATTCCTTTATGAACGAAACTGAATCTCTTTTTCTTCTATTTACAGCAAAGATATGATTGTTGGTGTAGTCAACTTAATAATAAATGTTTAGTATAATATGAATCACCACTACTACTTAATACATAATAATTAATGGTAGAATATAAGCAGAATGGATTATTTTTATCTCACTGAGCTGGTCATCTTTAACAGCCTCATTATTATCACCTAAAATTAAAGGACACTACCATTGGTTTTGCATGTTTTAGCTTAATAAATAATACTCCTTACCATTATTACCAACCAGCATAAAACCACATTTTAGTTTTTATGTAATTTTTCCCAAATCCCCTAACCTTGCAAAACCAAATGTTCAGGTGATACACCCACCTTAAAATTCAATGTTTGACCTGCTAACACCATATGTAGAAGGCATGCCATTTTAATTTCTCTGGTAAAGCATCTTTTCTGCTGGTACTATATTTCCTGTAGAATTCACAGATCAGTCTACACTTTTAACTGCATTAAAATGCTAAATAAGTAACTAAAGTAAATAAGTAACTGACAAAAAAAAAAAAAGNAAAAAAAAAAAAAAGTGTGTGGTTTGCTGTGATGGATTACTTATCTCAAGAATGTCTCAAGTCTCTACAAGTTGATTTTTATAGCATATTGGAATGAACTGAAACAAATGGCAATCTGGAAGGTAGGAAAAACAATAAGAAAATTTACTGCTCCTGTAGTGTATTTTTTGTTTTTTGTTTTTTGGATTTTTTGTTTTTTTTGGACAGTGGTTAGCTGTAATGTAATGTGTATGTATGTATTGGACTAAAACATGCAAAACCACTGGGACTGTCCTTTAAGAAAGCCTATTTTTAAACCAATACATAGTGTTATAGTATAATATAGTATAGCATAGCATAGCATAGTATAATATGATAGCATGGGATGGTATAACATAGTTGATTCCAAATGTTAATGGCATGTTTTCGTACTGAAAACATAATTTTACTGAATCCTCTGGAGTTTAAAGTCATTTCTTGCAGTTTTACTTTTATATGTATTTATGTTTTATGTACTGCTGAAAAAAGATAGATATTTCATGAGTCAGTTTATTATTATCACTTTACATTTCTGAATACGGTAATTCTTGGTTTTAGAAAGAAATATAAAACATCCTGTGAAGGAATCACAGAAATTAAAAAGTAAAAAATGGGGGGAAATGAGAAAAAAAAATTGATCTAAGAAACTTCTTGATTTTTTATTTGATTCTACAAAATTCTACAAAATAAAATAAAGTATAAAAAACAGCTAATTAAATTCTGGGTGGAAATGACTGATTAGTTCTTACAAATTTCTGACAAAAAGATTCTATTAATTCAATAAATTTCTGAAAAAAAGATTCTATTAATTCTCAACACTTGAATGTCATGTGATCCATTTTTTGATTAGCTTAAATTTACCATACAGTCAAGTAAATAATGTTTACATTGCACCTCTTCAGGTGGGAAATAAAAGCCAAATTCAAGGAAAAGTAAATATAAAAGTGATCTTACTGGCTTAAAATCAGAGAGAAAAATGCAAATGATGCTGCTAAGTGTGACAGAAAGACCATGACTCTGAGCGCCTTCCAGATTCAAATGCACAATGCAAATCAAACACAGTTAACTGAACTTTCCAGCAGTGTGCTGACATCATAAAAGGTGCATATTTCATGTACTGTACAAATACAGTATTAATATTGCCTAAAAGCCCATACAAAATATCATCTGCCATTGTTCAATTCATATCAGCCTTGACTCATTGGTGACCTTTCCAACGTGCAACCAACGAGAGAAAAGCTGTATGTGACATGACAAAACCATGGAGGAGAAGCTTATAAACAGTGTAGAACAGTAACACAGCATAAATGTAAAATCATTCAATGACAAGCTAAAAGGTGAAATATCAGCGGCCAGACAGGCTCAGGGCTTGTAAGTAGGCCTTTATTCTAGGCTTTTAATCATAATGGTGTATTAGCTTCATCCAAAGCTAACAGTGCTTCTTGATGACATGACTTGGTCTTGGTTTGGTGTGCATTTCCTGCACCTTGCGCTGAATGAGTCGCAGTCAGATTTGTTGGGCAGCAGGGTGAGAAACGCGAAATTCTCGAACCGCAGCTAATTTTTATTGCTGCACATGTATAAGCAGCTGTTTTACACGAGACTGTAGACGAGCACATCGCCCAACAGATGAATACGTCGATTTGCGTTGCCTCGTATACTAAAAGAAAAAGGTAAATTATTGGCCATTTATTCAGTTAGTCTATTCAGCAACCAGCCACCAAACACGCTGCGTTCCAGTCAAAATAGGAAATCGGAATTTTCAACCAGGAAATTCCAACTTCTGATCTCCAAGCATTCCAGCCTCCAAGATGCCAAATGTAAACAAAAAACATGGCTGAATGGCAATAAGTACTGTAAAATAAATAAAGTGATCAATATTAAAGTAAAGTTCTATTACAGGACTGTTTGGTTGTGTTACAACATTACTAATCACAGCGGATATTAAACATTTGTGCAGGAAAGTTAATTTTCTGAAATCATACACATTTACATATCAATGGCAAACTGTTATCTGTACATTATAGTTAACTTGACTTTTTTATTTCAATGTCATGCAAGAAAAATACTTTATTCGACTGTTAGCTTATTATTGACATTCCCAAAGTTCACTTCCACAGGCGCTGCAATGTTAAGTGACGTCATCCTCATGAAGATAGATGGATTTGATCCAAGTTTCCAAGTTGGAGCCAAGTGCTGTTCCAATGCATTTTTTCAAGTAGGAGGTGGGAAAACTTTGATTTCTGAGTTGTCTGGAATGCTGCATTAGTCCAATGAAAGCACACTGCCAATTCCCTTTGTGGCATTGGTTTTTATTATCTTCTGGAATATAGTATATAACATAGGTATCAGCAGGCTAACTCCTCTATTAGTATTCAGTACATTTGCGACCTTCTGCTTGCGTCTGGGCCTTTCTACATGCATAAGTGAGCCACAGACATTCTCATCAGACATGTCTAAAAGACAAATGGACTTCTTACTGTTCTGCAATGGTGTAAATGCTGCAGTAAGAAAAGAGGAGTGGTGTCTGAGAGGTGACACAGCCAGAGTGTAACCCTGTGATCACAATGCTAATTGTCAAATTTGCACCAGCGTGTCAGCAGACCAAGTGAATCAGGTTATTAATAGTAGTGCTGATGGTAACCGACAAGTGAAGAAATGAGTGACGATGGTCAGAAACAATCAGTCCTCCTTTGTCCTGCAGCTGGAATGCATTGTGAGCATTTATGGATCCTGAAGCATTGGTAGTATTTGTTCAGTGACAGGAGGCTTTAAAGGACCATACTGGCAATTTTGCATATTTGAGTCCAATAAATACGACCCACATACACATTACATTACTACCAACCATTTTCCAAAACATAAAACTGTATTTTAGTTTTCATGTTTTTTTTTCCTCCCAAATCTCCTAATCTTTCTAAATAAAATGCTCAGGTGATTCTCCCATCTTAAAATTCAATGTATTCCCTGCTAACACTTACTCATGATTATAAGGCATTTTAATTTCTCTGTAAAGTTTTCTCCTAGGAGTATATTCCCTGGTGGAGAAATACATTTTCTTCAGTATAGCTCCATGTTGAATCCATGATGAAACGCTAAAATTCTGTTACTTTGACAAAAAGTTGGATAGCCGTTTTGTTTGCTGTGATGGATTACTTATCTCAAGTACGTTTCACGTCTCTACAAGGTGATTTTTATAGCACACTGGAATGAGCTGAAACCAATGGCAGTCTGGAAGGTAGGAAAAACAAATCTAAAATTTTTTCTAAAATTTCAGTAGCATGATTTGGAAAATTGTTAGCAGTAATGTAACGTGTATGCTGGTTGTATATATTGTGGTTCCAACATGCTAAATCACCAGTATAGTCCTTTAAGAGAAGCGGAGACCTCCGCTACCTCAACTAATTACCACTAATCAATGCCCATCCAAAGCCAAATCTGACCAAAATCAATTATTTATCAGCATTCCCACCAAACACATAGTCCACCAACCACAATGAAGAAAACTAAAAGTCTATAGTGACATTGAAGGCACCATGAGGCTGTTACGGTCCTTAAACAGCGTGGCAGCTCACTTTTCTCACAAAGAAATACCATCAGGCAGAAGATGAAGGTGTCCTGCCCCAGATCAGCAGTCAATTTTCTTCCTCTTATAGCCAACTGTCGTCTGAGAAGACCGATTCCACACACTCAGATTCACAGATCACACCTCAAATCAAGCACGTTGATAATTGCTAAGTTCCACACACGCACACACACTCTGAGGAGAATGAACAGTTGATTGCACAAATACATCCATCCATCCATTCTCCATACCCACTTATCCTGTGCATGGTCAGGGGGAGCTGGATCCTAGCAGCCATTGTTGAGAGGCAGGTTACATCACAGAGCTAACACACAGCAACTCATTCACACATTCATTTTCCAGTTCTCCTAACCTGCATGTTTTTGCATGTAGGAGGAAAGCCGGGCACCCAGATCAAACTCAGGCCAGACTGACTGTACTGTGTGAGTTTCTGTGATGCATGTTGTACTTTTGGCAGGGCTCTTAGCTTCCTGTACAAACTCAACGTGTTCTGCTCAGCAGTACTGAAGTACAGTCTACACCGTATCGTCTGAAAAACAGCTGATAAATGGTAATATGAACTTGTTCTTTAAGGCACTGGTGATAGAAACCCTGATAAAAATTCATGATTTATTCCAAATTGCGTCATCATTTATTCATTCAGATTCAAGTCTACATTTACACATATTTTAGCTTTGTGATATTCACCCCTGTGCCTGATAGTTGCCTCACCTCAGCTCAGCCCAAAGCAAAAGGGTCACCTTGGGAGAGGCAGAGGCAGAGGGCACTTACTCCACTGGCCCAACCGTGATCAATCCAAGTTCTGGATCTTTATTTTTGGAAATTAGGCAGACTTTTTTATTATAGGTATTGCCTTACAGATGTGTGGGTAGTTTTTACCTCTGTACTGACTATTCACCACTTCAACTCAAGTGCTAGGCTATACATTTCTCCTACCCACAATGTGTGATGTGTCTGCAAGAGCTGTGCACATAGTGTCAGCACACACATGCTTACATCATGTGAAATAACACTCAGCGAAATGATTATCATGCTCATCGTGAATAGTGAAGGAGTTTTAGGGGAATGTCAGTGAGGATGCTTGATTTAGCAGCAGGCTGAGGCAGTCATTAGAAAAAAGTGAAATGAATTAGTTGGTTACGTAGCATTGAGGTCTGGTTAATAATCATGATAACAGTAACGGAAATGACTTGTACACGGTTACTTCTGCAGAAATGATCATACGGGCCTGACAGCCATGCATAAGAAAGATATGATGCCACTGTGTGAAGCCGAGGGACTTTGAAATGTCTGCAAATTAAATAGAAAATAAGTGTTCAAAGTTTTTTTGATTCCACCTTGCTGTTCAAATAGGCGAGAGGATTCAGAGAGCTTAGTTATAAAAGAATATAAAAGTGTGAAAGATGTAAATCAATGGAGCAATTATGTCAATTCATGTTAATGTCAAAGTGCCCATTAGCTGTGAACTGAAATACAGTACAAGTCAAGGTCATATCAATCGATCTTATCAACTCAGTATGCAATCAACTGGAATTTAAGGCAATCCATTGCATAATTAACATCGTTTACTTGATATGACAGTTTTATGGTGTGGTAAAGTACAAAAAACAGTTTGTCTGCAGAACATTTCAGAAACCTGACAGAATGGAAACTTACATGAAGATTTGCTGATACACGTAGCTTATTCACAGGAGGATTTTATTGATTGTCATCCAAGATTAGTATTCCACTAGTAATGATTAACCACAACTGCATTACGAGAGTCTGTAAATCCATTGTTAACAGCATTTTTTTTTTTGCATGGTTAAATCAATTTAATTTCAAACTGAACTGATAAGAATGATTTCTGTGTAATAGTAATAGAGTAAGAGGTGAAATTTTCTCTGGATTATAATATGTGATGCCTTTCCAAGAGCTATAAAGAGATTTTTCTGTTTTTTGCTATGGTGGTTATGCCAGCCAATATGGATACCATACAGCACAGAATAAACAGCAGAAAGAGTCTGTTAAGTTATTATGCACTATGCAATATTTTTGACAGGATGACCTATGCCTTTAATTGGCAAAAAAAAAAAAAAAAGACACAGAGATAGACAACATGAAGAAAAGATATAGAAGAAAGAAGAAGGAGATCATTATTTCATAAGGCATAATCACTCTGCTGTGAAGGAGCTTTGTTGCTGTTTACATGTGAAACTCCTTATTTAACTAATGACAGCTCCACGGAAAGTCGGCAACAACAAGTACTGCTGTAAACTGCACATCATCACAACACCCAGAGCTGTAAACAACACTTAAATGAATAACACACAGCCTATTCCACATATTCTGTTGGTGCCCAAAGAAACAAAATCTCGGTTCTAGGGTCCAAAATCTAGGGTTTTATAGCATCTCTGTGCAAAAACTAACACCAACACCGCAAAAAGCATAACCTTTTTGACTAAAGTTAGGAGTGTTACAGGTGTCTTACGTTGCTATGACAACCTTTCAAGCCAAACATGTTGTTGTTGTTGTTGTTGTCTACTTTAGTAATGGCTAAGATTAGTTGTGCTGCCATATTGCCTTATCTGATGTTTCGATCAGAAGAACCAGTCCTGGAGACTAAATCAATACCCCTAAATTCCTTTGCTATGGCCTTGGAAAAAAAAAAAGTTGAAAAGCCCTGAATGCTGCTGTTGCATGTCCGGTGTCCTGTTAGGCACTTATCATCAACGTGTCGCTGATAGGACTGAGAACAAGCCTTAATGGTTGACCTATTAGAACACAGCTTCCGGGTAATGTCCATCACTGAGGCTGTGGCCGTCCTTTAACAGCCCAAACATCAAAGTAGCTGCTGCTGTGCTTCACTTTTAACAGTGTAACTGCATCATCGAGGTCATTCATCTCATTTTCATAAATTGCATAACTTTTAATGGAATTTTTCCATTAAAAGTTCAAGCGATTTTGTAGTGGACTTTGTATACGTTGCATAATGGAAGATTTACTGTCATCCCCTGGCACCGCTTCCCCAGGAGCTGTTGGAGTCACTATTAATTAAATGAGCTGCATGGTAAGTATTCTCCACAGGCAAAACAATGAAAAATGGTTACTGTGGAAACCATTATCAACTTCCCAATAAAGCAGCACACGCATACATATTTCAATTAGCACTTCCCCGTATTTCTGTCCCATAACTTAAAATGAGTCAGATGCCTCTGAAACGCAAATGTGTCATATGAACGGTGCTGTAACTCATCCTCTAAATGTATGCTCTTACATGTGTCGTGTCTGGGGCTTTGCTGTGGCTATTGGATCACTGTATTGGGTATTGTATGTCACAAGAGATGATAGAGTAGTGTGGTCCAGAAAACACACAAACACACACCTGACAGAGTCACAGCCAAATCACAGGTCCGCCAGAGCAGACGCTCGCCATTCAAAATGGTAAGCCATAGATTTTCTGCAGCTCTGCGCGTTCTTCCCATGATGCCCTCTCGCATTCTGTTCCAGCTGACGCCGGCTTGGTTGGCATCCGATGTCGTTGCCCTTGCTGCCATCACATGGCGACTGGTAATCCTTTGTTCTGTGTTAGATAGAGGATTAAAAGATGTACTACTGTGATCATAAATTCATAATATGACCACACAAAATCATCTTTTAATATTGTGTACATGTTAGAGTAAGACTTACAGCAGTAATATGTGGGGAAATTGTACCATCTAGTGGCAAATATGTGCAAGTGTGTGCAGTGGAGAGGTTCACAAATATTGACTTACCAAGACAGATTTGCACTGGCACGCTGAAAGTAATGATGAAGACTGAGAGAAGAGATGCATACATCTGTAGAGAAATAAGAAAGGATGATTTAAATAATAATCATATTTTCATGCTCAAAATAGTTTGTCTATATTGTCTCTAATTTTCTATTTATGATCAAAGTCCCAATTTGCATTTTCGTGCATTTTAAATCAATAGATGAAAGATAATTCAGGGCAGATTAAATTATCAAAGGAAGGTAACACAGAGGAGTGCAGCTCGCAGTGTGTTTCTCTGTAGCTACAAATGAGATGATTGCCTACCAACAGGAACTGTGCGCCGTTCTGAGTCATTTTCCTCAAGGCTTTTCCCATCTGGACTCTAAGCAGAGCTAAAGAACAGGGAGTTACTGCCTCTTCACCCTCAGCCTCTACACACCTTTAGAGGCAAAACAATGAAACCATTACACATAGCGGTGCTATATCAAACATTCATATTGTAGAACATCCTTTGATCGCCACAAATCAGTCGTGTTTTTGAAGCACCTTCGTAAGATCTTCTCCTGCAAAATCTCCGACTCATCGAGACGTGACACAATGAAAAACTCCTGGGTGCTCAGTGGAAGAACAAACCCCTCTTGTGCCAAAACAACCAAGTTGTACATCCCCTGTGAGTCAGTGTGGAAATAAAATCCCAACAGTGGGTTTAATGGGTTGTTCACTGTGAAAGTCTCCAAATAATAACATTGTGTGATACTGTTTGTTGTTTTTATTGCACTGTGCTGGAGCCCGTGAAGTTTAATTAAGTTTATCACAGGGTGATGAGATTACAGCCCAAGCAAATCTGTCACCTGAGGGCTGCCTGCTAGAGCTGCTCTGCTATACATTGATATGACCCCAGCAGCCAGGGATAATGAGTCTTCTTGCCCGCTGGAGGAATAGTAGTAGTAGTCTCCCATTTTCAGCAGAGCTATAAAAGAAGATAAATACTTGCTGTTTATCGACCAGACTGACAGACAGGGAGGTTAAGGCAAAATTAAATGATGGGAGCTCACCAGACGGATGGGGATCAGAGTGTAATATAGAGTGGTTATGATATCTCCTCTGACAATCATAACTGAGATTCTGTTCCTGCATTTGGGAAAAAGGGCACCGAGTGAGAAACAATGATGAGGGTTATATTATCAACTGAAGGTAATTTCCCTCCGGGTCTACTTTATATTGAATTATGTAGTTTATTCATCAGCTGCTTTTAGAAGTGCAATTATTTGACACAGATTTTAGAGTCGTGTGTGCTTAAAATCAGAAAAAATCATGCAGTATTCTTCCCATGGCAGAGAGAAAGAGTTCAATTAAAGGGAAGTATACCTCACACAGGTGGGCAATGTTGCTCTGAGCCAAACCCAGACCAGTTTCAGCCGCCAAAATATACTTGACAAAAGCTTCGTGCCTGGGGCGTTCAAAAAGAATAACAAACACATTTGAATATGAGGCGGAGAAATAACAATGACCAGGAAAGATTGAAACACATCTGCTCACCAAGAGCCATGGAGGTAGGCTTGGAGTGCCTCTCGGATCATATATCCAAGGTGTCCGTTCTTTTCACAGACCCTTTTAAGCAACCTGCAAGGAGGGGAAAGGATGTGTTATGGGTCTATTTTGGAATGAACATAACTAAAGTGTCAAACATGGAAAATATTATAACATGACCTAAAAAGTAGTTTTGACCTTGTTAAGGTCACTCTAAATCAAACCACTACAGCAGCAGCAGCTTCTTTAAATTCACAGGAGACCAGAACATTGCTGAGCAGGATCTCTCCCAGACAATAATGTGACAGTGGCTCTTATTTTTAGATATGCAAATACTAAGTTCTGACCTTGAATTAGCCACTCTCATTGAAATTAGATGCCACTGAGCTGCAGGCTACAGTGCAACAGCCCATAACAAAGCTTTCTTCTCCAAGCTAATGAAATCCTCTTACATCACAGCCTTCTCCACGTCCCGAGACACCCCTTCCAGGCTTCCTGTCGTCAGGTACCAACCTGCCTCCACTGATGCACTTGCATGGCCAAACCCGGATGCATTCAGAAACTGCTGGAATGCAGCTGTCTGTGGATGATATGAAGATAAACAATAACTACTCGATTGTACTGCATTGCTGATAAAACTTAAACTTGCTGCAAATTTTGGCTCCCACCTCATTACTCAACTGATCATCCAGGTTTTCCCCACTGAGATAATAAACTCCCAGGTTAAACATCCCCTCCTCGCTCCCATTTAGTGCAGCTTGTTCATAGTATTTCACTGCAGTTTTGTGGTCTTTCAGAAAATTCCCATGGTACCAGCCTAAGCCATTCAAAGCGCTGATTGAGCCCTAAAGTGAGGAAACAGAGTCTGACATTCCTCATGAAGGAACAAAGTGTAAACAGGCAGATTTATTATTACAGAATACATCCGTACCTTTGCAGCAGCTTTCTCTAACAGCTGAAAACCAAGGGTAATGTTCCTTTTTACTCCCTGTCCCTGGAGGAATCAACAGCAATAAGTGAATCAATAGCTGTCAAAACACACAAGTGCACATACATACACAAATTTTACAGTGTCTTTATAATTCTACAGAACCTTCAGCAGGATAATGGAGTAGTCGTACATGGCTGTGGGATAATTCATTAACATGGCGCTCTTCTCAATCCATTTCAATGCACTGACCATGTCTTTTGAGACTCCGTTTTGTCCCCAGTAAAGCATTGCTCCCAGCTGTTTCTAAATAAATAATAGAATTTTGATATAGACAGTTCTGAAAACAAGCTCTGCTTCAAGATATCAGCCATAACATCTCACATCATATCATCATATCACAATTTAATTCATTTTAAGAGGACATATTGCACAGATTTCTATGTTCACTTTTTGTTTTATTTAGAAGTTTGTTCGATGCAAAAAAATAGCCCCACACTGATCCTCTTCCTATGGGCATCAGCCTCAACTTTTGCAGTGATCACAATGGTACTTCCTACTATATTAGACTACAAAAATGAGAGAAATTACAATAAAGCATGATAGGTCCCATTTAAGACTATTAACATTGTGCTTGTCACCAAAATGTGCATTCACACTGAACAAAGTCACATACTGCATCTTCACAAACTGTAAATTGGTTTGGATGTTACCTGAGACTCTGCATCTCCTCGTTCTGCTAGGTATTTTAGAAAGTGATAAACGTCACTCCTCTCTTGTGTCAGGCTGTTTAAATCCTCCTTATTGCTCAGATAGATGTGTTCCATTGGGTATTGCTTTATCAAAGACAAACAGAAACATTAATATATTACTACTACTACTACTACTACTACTACTATTACTACTATAAACTACTATTATTTCTATTACTGCTACTGCTTCCATTACTCCTACTCATACTTTTAGTAATACTATTATAACTGTTGTGTTTTAGCCACTGCTAATTTTGTATCACCTATTGGTATTGAGTCCTATTTTTTACTACCTGTTACTACTCCTGGTACTGCTAGCTGCTTTTCCCTCTGCTGTCACCAATGCTGCTACTGTTACTGTTATAACTACTGCTACCATCTATTGAGTCAAATACAAAGAACAATAGAAAAAAGGGAACATTTTCTCAGTTCCAACTCATCACTACAGTCACTATCTAATGCACAAACTCCAGCACTTTTCATTTGATCCAGACTGAAATTTTCCACCAAAACAACATCCAGCTCATTCAAAATGCGGCAGCTAGACCTGTAATGAGAGATAACCAAAATACACCAATTCTAGCCTCACTGCACGGGCTGTTTATTTGAGATAGAACTGACTTGTTGTCCTTCCTTTGACTTTAATGCCTTGCATGGATTGGCACTATTTTCCTTGTTCAACCTTATCAGGCCATATGTTCCAGCCCACAGCCTCCATTCACTAGATGTGGCTTATTTAGAAATTCCAAGAATGAATGAGAAATCAGTTAGAATACCATCTAATCTTTGTAATGCTCCTTACTTTTTTTTTTTTTTTNTTTTTTTTTTTTTTTAATCTATTAGGAGCCACCAATTCGCACTCTGTCCTCTGCTGATCATTATCTTGAGACAATCCCCTTTCAATCATTGCTGTTATGTTCTTATACAGATGCACATATACTGTGTGCGTGTGTGTGTGTATATATATAGATATATACAGATATATATATATAGATATATATATATGCATATGTACATACAGACATGCTTAAAAATTTGAAAAATTTGTTTTTAAGCATATCTGTATGTACATATGCATGAGATTGTATTTACATGTCTGGATGTAGCCAAATTTGAATATCTGTCTTCTATGCACTTATTTATTTTGTGCACACACCCACACACACACACAGTGTAGGTACAGTATATATATGCATTATAAACTGTATATTCCACATCATATCCTTAGTGACATTTTGATGTTATTATAGATAATGCTCGTAATGCAGCCTCAAGGGGGCACAATATCGTATATTAGAACTATACTACAAATACTATTACCATATTAAAACCATTGATTTAAGAACATTACAGGTTACTTTTTTATAAATATACTTTTTTGTTAACATACCTTATTTTCATGGATCTTCGAAACATCAATGCTGCTCTGTACCCCAACATTAGCATAGTAGTTATACGCCATGTCCAAGTCTTTAGGAAACCCATCAATTCCTCGTGTGTGCTTATACCCTGCATGCATCAGGGCAAGACGGTTATCACCCAATGCACCGATCAAACTATAGATATGGCCCTGAAACACAGAGTGACGCAGTCAATACCAGTCATCATTACAGATTTACCATTAGGAGCAAAGGAATAACAAGACTATTGACTCAACCTGTTGTTGATCCACTGAATGCCCCAGGCCAGCCAGGTGGATAGTGGCCAGCAAGAGAGATGCTTGGTGATTTCCAAAGCAGGAGGATACTTGCAACAAAGCTATTAATTCAGACGTGATTTCAATCTTTGGCTGAGCCAAACTGAACATTTTACCAACAGCTTGCTGAAACAGACTACTCCTCAACTGCTGAAAGTTGTTCATGCCCCACAATCCTGCAGAAAATTAAGATGTAGCTTTGAATAACTGTGTGACTTTGACTATACTGTATGTTTACACCACCTACATGCTGTCAATGCAAATTACACACACACACACACACACACACACACACACACACAAAAGCAACCTGTTCTGAGCTCCTCTTCTTTTGTTTTCAAGAAATGGAAAAGTGTGCTGTATTTAAGCTGTGTTTTCCAGTTCCACATCTGTCTGCAGGTTTTCTGTCTAAACTGACCCCACAGTGTAATGAAGGGAGGGATACAGAAACCTGAAAGAAATATGACATTATTTTAAAGCAATATTATCTATCTTACAAACACTCATCCACCAACACATGTAATATGACTGCAGCTGTAAGGTGCTTTGGATGGATGGATGGATGGATATTTACTTTTGCTTATGCTCAGATGACTCTCAGTCACTTCCTGCAGAAAAGCTGCTGTAAATCCTTTTATTTCCTGACACGCACAATGAGTCTTATCCAGATTCTCTAATGTCGTCTTAGGCGAAAGCTGGTTTTCCACCTGTAATGTGGTTGTAATAGTACTTGAACACACTGGGATTAATAAAAATTCATAAGTGTGATTAATGCTTCACATAAAATTTGTTTCATGGTTTAAAAAAAACAGCAACAACAACTATTTAGTGACCATACCTTTTCAGTTCCAAAACGATAGTATTTAATGTTTCCAAAATAACCACGGATGCTTTTTATGTACTTGCTTCCTCCAATCACAAAGAATCCATCAGTGTCATCATAATGGATCCTGTCTTGGAATCTGTAAGATATGCAATATTACTCAACCCAGAAATCATGATCATCGTGTTCAGTTCTAAATGTGGTAATAATGTGAATAACAGCTTACATATGTACACGTGTGTGAGTTTCATTATCCCATGTCAAATCCAGCTGCACCTAAAACCCAGACATAATAATGTATGAACTCACACTTAGATAAGACTACTCAAGTGTGTACAACTCCAAATTGCAGCACACGCTGCAATCGCCTGGAGTTTTCCAGCTGGAAAGGACCCATCTTTCAGGATCTTACAGCTGTTCCAAATGGAATCACACACTGCTGCCAAACAAAACACTTGATGAGGGAGGATGACTACAAGGTTTTGCAATGAACAGGATTTTTCACCTTATCCCACCTCCCAGAGGCAAATACTGAGGTTCTATACCTTTGAGTTCTGTACGTAACAGTCTAATCGAATCCATTTCTGAAGGGGCAACACCACATTGGCTTGGAAAGCTTCGCTGTCTCCAGTTATCAAATGTACCTGAATTATGACATCCCCTACACAAGAGAAATATGTTAGAGATATGCAGCAGATCCACAGCTTTTTATTAATACACAATAGTGTCAAAGCACACACCATCACTCATAATCATGTTGCAATATCCTGATCTAATTCTTTAAACTAGCATCAGGTGTATCCATGAGCTGCTTTAACCCACCTGTGTGTGTTACCTGCATCAAAATGAATAAATAGCTATTTTTCTTATCAACATGGTGGATGATCCCACACCCATCCTTGTGACACCATTTCAGTAGGTATATCCACATAGAGAAGGTGACACTGAAAACCAAGCAGGGAAACATGATTTGTTAAAGCATCTCTACTGAAGCATGAAGCTGAAGTAAAATTGCTGCGCCGTCTGCTGAAAATGACTGATCTCAGTGTGTTTCATCAAGCGTAAATAAAAAGCTCTGATGAGGAAGCTGTACAACGCCTGTAAAGCCATTTATAATGACAATGAAGTAAAAGTAAAAGTGGAGTATGGTTTCACAACAAAGAAAGGGAAAACAGTTACTGACCTTTGACCCAGTGAGCCTGCAATGTCAATCTGCTGAGATCAAACCTTTCAGCCTGACCCCCATCTTACCATGCAGCTTTGAGATAACAGTCAAACACAATCAATGTTCACTGTGGCAATGGCCAAAAATAGTAACAATGGCCGTCACAAACAGCCAGTAACATCAATAAATAATAGTAACAACCAGCAAGCAGCTGACATTAGACTAGATGTAGAGCTAAGACGTCTTTTGTTGTTGAAAAACAGCCTATAACGGTCAAAAGTGGACAAATATGTCAGTGAGGGTCAAAAGCAGGCAGCAACAGTCAAACATGGCCAGTAAAGCTCAGTAACAGTTAAAAACAGCCAGTAAGTGAAAAACAGCCAGTAACAGTCTTATGGCTACGTTCACATTACAGGCCTCAATGCTCACTTCTGATTTTTTAACTAGATCGGATCTTTTTGTGCTGATGGTTCACATTCCTGTTTGTAAGTGACCTGTACTGGACACGAGTGTGAACACGCTGAGGTCCTAAACTGTCACGCATGTGCAGATGTAACTAAAATGTGGGCCGCATGCTACAAGAATAACAACAGTAACCGTATTTTCGTGAGACAGTACACGGAACACAGTTCGTCACATATTTTTGTGCACGTCATTTCATATATAACACCAGGTCTTAAACGTGCTGAAAATAACATTCAAACCAGTTTTACAAGCGGAGTTGAGAAGTGTAATTTTACTGGTTGACTGTGANGAAAATAACATTCAAACCAGTTTTACAAGCGGAGTTGAGAAGTGTAATTTTACTGGTTGACTGTGAGCTCCAGAGTCTGGGTTAGTTCACAAAGGAGGAGGAAGCAAAGGCTATATGTCACACTATACACTGAAGCGGCCCAGATCCGATCTTTTTGCCTCCATGTGTGATTCAGATCTGATTTTTTCATATCAGATCTGGGCCACTTGCATATGTGGTCCTAGATCCGATCCATATCNATCTGATTTTTTCATATCAGATCTGGGCCACTTGCATATGTGGTCCTAGATCCGATCCATATCCGAACTCGGCTATGCGATCTGTGTCTGACCGCTCATATCGGAATTCATGTGGTTTTCTTAACATCTCACTTCTCTGCGCATGCACATACAGTACAACAAGTCGTCCTCATCTTGGCGCCTCTAGCAGCCCAGTAAAAATAAATCTGGAGGAGAGCAAAAGTAGCAACGGGAGTCAGTGGAGAGATGAAGAAGTTTTAAATTTGTTGGATATATATATATATGGAGAGATCAGAAAGTTTTCAGTGAACCGTTCCTCTGTGAACTTGTGAACATCGTGGTCAAACGTAGAGCTCTGCTCTCGTACCCACACACTGACACTGATGCAGCAGCAGCAGAGGCTGAGCCCAGAGGCTCCTGAGCTCCAGACTCTGGAGCTCACAGTCATCACCAGTAAAATTACTGTTCTCAACTTTGCTTGTAAAACTGGTTTCAATGTTATTTTCAGCACACTGAAGACTTAGACGTGCATGAAAATACGTGACAAACCACCTTACTGTCGCATTATTGTTGTTATTCTTGCACCATGTGGCTCACGTTTTAGTTACATCTGCGATGGGTGGCAGTTTAGGACCTCAATGGTGTTCACACCGTTGGATACAGGTCACTTACAAACATGAATGTGAACCATCAACACAAAAAGATTGGATCTGATTAAAAACTTGGAAATGAGCATTAAGGCCTGTAATGTGAACATAGCTAAAAACAGCCAGTCATATTCAAAGGCGGTTGGGTCAAAAGCAGCCAATAACAGTCAAAATCAGCCAGTAACAGTCAAAAACAGGCAGCAGCAGTCTAAAGCTGTAACATCAGTAAAGGTCAAAAGCAGCCAGTAAAAAAAAGTAAAAAAAAACAAAACAGCCAGTAATAGTCAATCAGTTGCGTCAAAAGTAGCCAATAATTGTCAAAAACAGCAAGTAATGGGTAGCAACAGTCAAAACCAGCCAATAACTGTCAAAAAATAGCCAGTAACAGCCTAAAGCCTTAACATCAGTAATGTTCAAAAGCAGTCAGTAACAGCCAAAAACATCCAGTGATGGTCAAAAACAGTCAGTAACTTCAGTAACATCAAAGGCAGCCAGTAACAATACTGACCATTATAGTCAATAATGGTCAGTAAAAAAGTCATAAATATCAAACAGACAATTATGGATTAAAAACACCTAATAAAGGTCAGTTCAAAAACTGCTTGTAACCTTTAATATAGTGTCAGTTAAACTATCTCAGGAACAACCTCCTGCTTTCAAATTGCCTTCTAGATCACACAGTAACTGAATTGTCCAACACCTGTTTGGAATCACTGCAATTAACTTAAGAACTTAAACAAAAGCAGCGCTGTTTAATCCTTCAGATTGGAGGTGAGTCAAACACAAAGACAACAGCATGGGTTCAAAGACCTTCCAAAACAAGTCCATCACAAAATTATGGAAGGACACAAATCAGGTGAGGGATATAAAAAGATTTCCAAGACTTAGCAGTGCTTCTATACCTGGAAGCTCTGCTAAGTCCATCATTAAGCAGTAGAAAGTGCAGCACCTGCCAAAATCAGGGTGTCCATTAAAGCTAAGTGATGGGACAGAAGACAACTGGTCAGAGAGAACTGGGAATCCAACCGGCAACCTTGAAAGACCTACACGGTTTTATGACCAACAGAGGACAAGATGTGCATCATACAACAATATCAAAGATGTTGCTGCATCTGACTTATATGGGAGGGTGGTAAGGAGAAAGCTGTTTCTCAAAAAGTTCCATCTGGAGTCCCGATTGAAGTTTACCAAAAAATAGTTAATTGCAGTGATTCCAAACAGGTGTTGGACAATTAAGTTATCTAGATCTAAAAGGTAAAAGTATTCTGCACAGTTTAGTAGGAAAAAATATGGATTCGTTGCATTTTAATTGTAGGTTTCAGGTTAACAGAATATCAGAATTGTTAAATGGGGGGGCGTATTCATTTTCCATAAATGTAGATGGAAATGACTGTGATAATTAATTCAATACTTGATGCAGCATTTGGAGTGCCTGCTGGAGGTTTTTTTTTTTGTGTATTTGAACTTCATGCAGCATCAGCACCAGCTGAAATAAACTATATGAACACGTTAGTGAGTGAAGTTTAGGTCCAACCGGGGCCTTGTCACAGCATGAAGACGGGTTCTCTCCAAGTCTCTGTTGATGAAAGGCTGGAACCTGCAGACCACTCCAAACTGCTCACCGGTACTTGCCAGGGGAAATTGCAGCATACTCATTTTGTCTATGTACAAATAAAAAATAAAAATATGAATATTTGTGTTTGACAGAATTTTCAACTGAACAACGTTTTCATGCTTCCATTAAAATCTTAACGTTTGTGTGATAATGGTGGGACATGGCAGGGTGATGGAGGCTGACCTGACTCATGTGGACACTGATAGATTCTGCTTCTGGTCATCTTCCATATCAGCTCGGCGGACCATGAAGGGCACGCAGTGGGAGGCTTAGTCGGCCGATCAGACGGTGGTGTTATCTGAAGAGCTTTAAAGATCCTCACTATGGAGTCATGGTCTGTGCCGGGTTCATTTCCATTATCAAGATGCTTTAGCCAAGTACAAACTGTCATATTCTGGACCTCCAAAACATGCCTGTTGAAAAAGCTGTGCTGATATACGATGGACGGAGGGAGTCTAAGGCGCACCTGGTGGATCCTGCGGACTCGGTGAGATTTGTTGCTGCTCCATTTCCTGCTGAAGACCACCACCTCTGTCTTCCTTAATGTGGAAACCAGCACCTCCACTGTAAGCTGACAGGGTTTAGAACACTGATAGTGCACACGGACCACCGAGCCATCTACCACGTTGTCAGGGGCTGAAGCAAACTGTAAGAAATCATCATGCAGGCTCTCGCCATTCTGAGATGAGGAAGTTGACATAGCCTGTAACACAGGGAGAAGCATATTTAAATTAAATTAAAATGTAATGGATGAAAAAAACAAATTTATTTGCATGAGTTGAGCTTGCAGTTGTGCTCATTTTGAGAAAATAGACAGAAGACGTGGACATTGGACATGAAAATATCAAATATATAATATATACTGTATATTTGTGATGTTTGTTCTCCTTCCATGTTGGTAAGGTAATCATAGAAATTGTGATAAGTGTAATAGATTTTCTTACCATTATAATAGCAGCAGCCAAGGCAAATCCACAAAAGTTGAATTGTAACATAGTGATTTTGTAGCAGGTAATACGTGTTATCCTACAAAGGGTTTTGACTTACGATAAATTAAAAAGTAAAACATTTACATGTTATCCTGACAGCATTATTTAGATGAAATTTGTCAAATAATGTTGCCCTTTTAAAAGAGTTGTCTGGCTGAGATGTGGCTCCACAGTTTTCTATAAGGTGGAAGTTCTACGTGCATACACCCAGAGTGATGCGGGATGACTGGATATTCTGGTGCTACAAGTCGAGTAATTTGCATGAGCTGCTTTTAAAGGCCTCCTACTTTTACAACAGATTTACCTCAGTGTGTACTGGGTTGACTTTTATCCAGTCTGACAAAAATGGTGTTTGTGTTAGAATACTTCTATTTCTCATAGCAGTGATGCATCACAAGACGGAGTCTAACACAATCTGATATGCCCAAGCCTGGTTGGCCTTCACGCTGTATCCAGAGTTTCTGCACCCACTCAAAACTTTGAAGAAATAAGATCTACAAAACCTGATCTTACAGCCAAAATTAATTGCCCATGGATACTGACTGTTTCTGCTGTTTTTTCAGATGACCACATGACCCGGATGAAGGCTGTCTTGACGCCTATATAAATGGTGAATTGTGCTAAAATAGAAATAGTTATGACTGCCTGGCACAAATGCTTGTCTTCATCAGAGAATATTATGACAAGGCTTACACAGGGACTTGGAGGAAAAGGAAGTGACTGAAACAAAGGGGCGGCTGTTTTGCTAGTTGCTTTGGAAGTTGGAAATCATTACACTCAATGGCTTTGCAGGACCTGTGCAATTTCCAGGACAACCAGTTTGAGAGAATAACAGCTCATTCCTCAGCACTGCTTGGAAAGAGGATGGGACATAACTATACGAGTGGTTTGAACAATGGCACAAGTCTCTTTCATTTTTACATACCAGTTGCAGAGTACCTAGATGAAAGTCCAATACAGTTTGGCCAAATCAGCACTCGGAGCTCCAGCAGCTTCTCAACTCAGCACTCCACCCTGCCATCCATCTCTATGTCCATGGGTCTTCCTTTTGATTCCTCTCAGCCTGTGCCTCTGCCTTTTCCCATGTCTCATGGTACCACCACCCTGGCCTTTGCATTTCAGGGTGGCGTGC
>VXCM01007021.1:0-35000 GCA_014773175.1 Lucifuga dentata
AAGCTGAAATACGGTTTTATCCTTTGGGAAATGATTGTCAGTAATATAACATGTATGAAAACTGAACATATTAGGCTCAAACATGCAAAATAGCCGGTATGGTCCTTTAATATGTGTTAACAGAATATTGAATTCGGGAACATAGTAGGACCCTGGGAATATAGACATGCTCTAAATCTCTGACTTGTTTATTATAAACTCCAGTTCGGGGAATAAAACAGGTTTTGATTACATTCTTTATTCTTCCTGAAAGCTCTCACAGCTCAACACCCAATAAATGACTTTGCTGATACGATGCAGCAGTATCTGTGTTTGGGTTACTGAATAACCCAGCCAGTTAGGCGGCTGTTATTGCGCGTCATGCTATTGCTAATGGCTCGGAGCCAGCTGCTCATCACCATAAAATAAAATGAGTAACCCAAATAAATCAATAAGACCAATCCTTCCAGGTTGGGCTTCTCTGAGTGACGTCACCTTTGTTGTTCTTGTTCTGTCCTTAGAAATTAAAAGAATAAACTTCCTCTTTAACTGTGGTCTTTTGATCACCAAACACGTCTGTACCTTGTGTTGTTTCTACACAAATGCAGGTGATGTGTACTGACAAATGTTCCAAAACACACACACACACACACACACACACACACACACGCACACACACACACACACGGATAACAGTTGATGTGTCATGCTGACCAGTGCCACTGTGTGCCAATAAGGAAGTGGAAGGAGCAGCTATTGACATGGTTTGGTGCTTTGGTGGGAAGATCTGTCTTTATCACCACCTGCTCCCTTATCACTGACTAAATGGAAATTAATCCATTATTTGCCTCGTGCAGCTCGTGCACGCCGGGCGATGGAAATGCTGTGTAGCTTGCGTGCTCGTGGCTTTTGTAAGAGATGCTTTTGTTTGATGATCGGCACGAGGGTCAGTTTGGTCATTCAGAGTTTTGGGTGTTGGATGTTGTTGACTGGATGGGAAACTCAGCTTTCAGTTTAAAGGCCCAATCAGGAATTTTTTGAGATATATATATATATATATACATACATCCTCCTATATCATGAAAGAGTTTGACATATAGAAGTTAAAGGACCATACCGGCTATTTTACATGTTTGAGCCTAATATATTCAGTTTTCATACATGTAATGTTCCTGACAATCATTTCCAAAGCATACTACTGGAACGGTGAATTAAAAATGTTTTTCCTACCTTCCAGACCTCCATTGGTTTCAGTTCATTCTGTATTAAAATCAACTTGTTGATACTGTAAACGTTCTTGGGATAGGTAATCCATCATCACCAACAAGACGTGTATTCAGGTTTTTTTAGAAGTTATGTAATTTTAGTGTTTAAGCTCAATAAAAAGCGTGGAGTGAATGTATGCCTCCACCGGGGAATATAGTCCCAAAAGAAGACCTGTGTTTATGGAAAAATTTAATGTCTGTCTAACCTCTTCTTCGCGATGATGGATTATCTATCCCAAAAAAGTTTCAAGATCAATGAGTTGATTTTAATAGCCTACCAGAATGAACTGAAACCAATGGAGGCCTGGAAGGTAGGAAAAACATTTTTAATTCACCGTTCCAGTAGTATGCTTTGGGAAATGATTGTCAGTAATGTTACGTGTATGAAAATTTAATATATTAGCTTCAAAGCTGCAACATAGCCGGTATGGTCCTTTAAAAAAAAGCATCTTGTGTTTCACAAATGATCCTAGTTGAAAGTAGAAAGCACTCAGAGAGTTTCTGCCTCTGTAAAGCTGCAGTCCTCTAAATGTCTTATTTTAGTCATGATTGATCTGCATCAAAGTGATAATGGCTGTGGTCTAAGTCCCATGTGGGAATATCTGGCTTTCTACAATGTGAAATTTAGACAAGTTCAGTTTTTACTGTAGCGCCACCTATAGGCCAAATTCTATTTTGTAGCATCACTCAGAATTGGTGTGTATAGTTGGTTGATAATTACACGATGCCTTCAGCTCTGCCGTGATCCTTTCTACTGTGAACTTGGAAAAATCAGATCTCCAACATGGAAAAGTGCAACGGAACGGTCACTGAACATGGAATTCTAACCCTGTCTAACCACGTGTTACATGTTGACATCAACATGTTACAGAAGGACCAATCAAAACTGAAGCTTTCAGGACAGTTCAGGACTAATAGTTCATCTTACTGTAACTCTGACAATAATCAACACGATAACATTTAAAAAATAGGCAAAAATTTAAAAAATAGTAGAATTTTTCCTCTTTAAAATGAATTTTTGACTATATACCAAACAAACAGGTCTGAAAGCATGACCTCAGTCAAATAAGGTCATTATAATATAAATAGACTTCTTTTGACCTGTGTTTATAAGGCTAAGCAATAAAACCTTAAACACTGAGAAAACATTAACATGGGAAGTTAAATTAACCTGATTTGTTGTTCTAGAACCTGTAAATCATTTTCCAAGAGACACGGTGGCTGAATACAGTGTTTTTAATTTACTGTTTGTATATTAGTGTGTGTGTGTGTGTGTGTGTGTGTGAGAGAGAGAGAGAGAGAGCAAAGACTTGAGATATGGGTGAGGGAGGGGAGGCGAGACTGTAAGAATGTGTATTACCTGACTCGAGGTCTTGAGAACTCTCATGAAACCCCACCCCACTGCCCCCCCCACACACACCTCAAGACTATCATATTGTTCCTCTTGCCTCTCAGCCTCATTTGCATAAGGTGCTGAAAAGGGAGCTGATCGAGTGAGGCAGGTGATACCAGACAACAGACGCTGAGGAAGGAGGACGCGGAGTTCACACACACACACACACACAGATACACAGCACGGCTCAGGCTCTGAGTATACACACCCACATACACACACACATGCATATACAGACACCTGTTGCTTCAGCAGTGCCGGCACAGAGGAGGATCTGAGCGCAGGATAAATTAAAGCTCATTTCTGACTTTGATTCCACAAAAAATGCATTTTGAGGAGCAAAGGGAGTGAGCTGAGCAGGTTTCAGCGCGGACAGAATCGTCTCACCTTCATCATTTTGCAGGTAAACTCAAGCTTTGGTCTTATTTTGCCTCATATCTTTGTGCTTGTTGTATTAATACAGACACTCGTTTCATTGTCATGTCAGAAAATGAAGTTCTGTAATGCTAACATCATCCCCAACAAAGCCAGACTCAAGGAAATACTGGATTAGCTGCAATAAATTAATCTTTTTTCTTATTTTGCTTACCTGCCACAGTGCAGGTGGATTATGTCTGCCAAAAAATATGAACTAGACATCATTTCCGAATCCAATATTTTGCTTCTGCTTCGTGTCTTTTGGCTGCTCAGTTCAGTTAAACCGCAAACAGCAGGCAGATCAAGTTTCATTTACTTTTCAAATCCAGAACCGGTCGAGCAGCAACGTGGATGACAGTTGAGCTGAACATGCGACCTCTGACCTCTACATGCACACAGCTGAGCCTGCAGCCCCTTCAAAGCTGAAGAATTTTACAGACAGCAGCTCATTTGAATAATATGTAAATTGGGTGTTGGAGAGAGAAGACGTGTTTGTCTGTTAATGGGTCAGTGGGACATTTAGCGTGTTTAGATAAACATAAAGAGAAGTTCAGAGGGAGAATAAAGGGACCTCCTCTGTCTTTAATGCTCTTTGGGGTTCAGTTATGAGTTAATATTTGACTATGATGCAGAGTCTCTTCACATACATGCTGGTGTGGACTCTGTACAGTTTCAGCACGTTTCTGAGAGGTTAAAATGAGGCTTAGAGCATGTTGATAGCGTGTTGTTGTGTAAATCGGCTGTAAAGAGGTAATTAGACTGTGAAGCCTCAAACAGAGGGTCAGAAACTAGCCATGCAATCAGATTCTGTCCTATTTACACCAACAACTTTTATCTCATATACAATCTATCAGAAAAACAGTCAGATAATGATGATTTTGTACCAGCCTATACATGTATGGATATTTTATCTCGGTCTTTTTGAGTCAGTACTGTGTTTTTTTTTTTAATTCTTGTAATGTATTGTAGCACATGGAACTTTTTTTTTTTTTTTNAAAAAAAAAAAAAAAAAAAAAGGCTCTAAGGGGACATGGAGGAAAAAAATCAGTTGAAGGTTTAAAAAAAACATTTTTTTTCAGGGGTTTTTTTCTCTTTCTGTGTTTTGTTTTCTCTTCTGAAACATACTAAAAATAGGTCAAAGCTACAGCGCAGCAACGGAGCTGTTTTGCTGCNCTCTTCTGAAACATACTAAAAATAGGTCAAAGCTACAGCGCAGCAACGGAGCTGTTTTGCTGCTGTCTGAGTTAAGTCAACGCTCGTAAAAGAATTAACCATTATAAATACACAAAAATAGAACATTGACAAAAGTAGCAGTGAGTTAGTGACTTTATTCACTGACTTTTTTCATCGGAACTTGTAGTGGGTACAGTCACAGACACGTTAGCTGCTAGCTAGCGTTAGCATTTAGCTAACCGGNTTGTAGTGGGTACAGTCACAGACACGTTAGCTGCTAGCTAGCGTTAGCATTTAGCTAACCGGAAATTGTTTCTCAAACAGTAATAAAACAGCTCCGTTGCTGCTTTGACCTATTTTTAATACGTTTCAGAAGAGGAAAAAAAACCCAACAAAAAACAGAAAGCGAAAAAAAAAAAAGAAAAAAGGAGAAAAAAATGAGGGAAAAAACAGAAAAAAATAAAACCTCCAACTGATTTATTTATTTATTTATTTTTTTACCTCCAACTCATTTTTTTCTTCCATATCCCCTTAGAGCCTTTTTTTTTTTTTTTTTTTTNTTTTTTTTTTTTTTTTTTTACCCACTTTATATTTTTTCACACATGACCTACCTGAGGTTTGAATGGAGAATAGATGTGGGTGTGTATGGAACAGCAAACTTGATGCCTAAACCAAATTTCCCCCTGGAGACCATTAAAGTTGACCTTGACCTTGAGGTTCACGTGTGAGGAAAGATTGAAACGTTATTTGTGGGGTTAGAAAAAGATGGAAACGTGCTTACGCCTTTTTTAGAACAGAAAAGCTTCAGCTGAGATAGAAGCTAAATGTGTCTCCAAATGCCTACAGCTGACACGTTTAACCTTCCCGTGTGCAGCGACACAGGACTGCTCACCGCAGGACATAGTTACAAATTAAAACTTAGCAAAGGTGAAACTAAAAGCACCTAAATGTCATTTAATAGTTGACATATACACAAATGTCATTGTATCAGGACAGCATTGAGGCCTCGTGTTTCTGGAGGTGACAGGCTGGTGGCGACAGAAATGTGATCTGTGGTCAACATGTTTATTCCAGTTAAAGGACCATACTGGTGATTTTGCACGTTTGAGCCCAATATATACAACCGGCACAAACACTTTATATTACTTGCCTAGCATTTTCCAAAGCATACTACTGAAGCAGGACATTTTAGATTTGTTTTTCTTACCTTTCAGACCACCATTGGTTCCACTTTGATATGAAAATCAACATGTAGAGACTTGAAACATGCTTGAGCAGTAATCCACCACAGAAAGCAAGATGTCTATTAAATCCTTTGTCAAAGTAGTGTAATTTTAGTGTTTCAACACAGAAGTAAATGACTCCGCCAGAGAAGGGTTAGAAGACAACTTTCACTGAGAAATAAAATGACCATGAAAGCCAGACATTGAATTTTAAGGTGGGTTAGGGTTAAAATCACCTGAACATTCGATTTTGAAAGATTAGAGGATCTGGCAAAATAACACGGAACCTAAAACGCAGTTTCATGTTTTGGAAAATGTTTGCATGGAGTCTTTATTGGGCTCAAACATACAAAATCACTAGTATGGTCCTTTACGGCAGTAAATCAGTTTTTTCAAACGTCATGTCAGATTGAAACTGGTGATTTACCGTGAAATGCTTTTTCTGGTAGGTTCCCAGACTGTGCTTCTTAAAGGACCATACCATCCATTTAGCATGTTTGAGCCTAATATATTCAGTTTTCATATATGTTACGTTACTGACAATCATTTTCCAAAGGATAAAACCGTATTTCAGCTTTCCTGATATTTTGCTAAATGTCTTAATCTTTCAAAATCAAATATTCAGTGATACACCCACCTTAAAAATCCATGTTTCTCCTGCTAATAGTTACACAGCCTTATGAAGTCACGGTCCTTTAAATTTTTCCATAAACGCAGGTCTTCTTTTGGGACTATATTCCCCGGTGGAGGCATACATTCACTCCACGCTTTTTATTGAGCTTAAACACTAAAATTACATAACTTCTAAAAAAACCTGAATACACGTCTTGTTGGTGATGATGGATTACCTATCCCAAGAACGTTTACAGTATCAACAAGTTGATTTTAATAGCAGAATGAACTGAAACCAATGGAGGTCTGGAAGGTAGGAAAAACATTTTTAATTCACCGTTCCAGTAGTATGTTTTGAGAAATGACTGTCAGTAATTAGGCTCAAACATACAACAAAATGGATGGTATGGTCCTTTAAAATATAAAAAATAAAATAAGGCTAAGGCAGTACAAAATTAAAGAGTGCAGGTAATGATTTATTGCTGCAACACTTCAGTGAGTCGATGCTGGTCCACAACTGTGTTTACTGGCAACGTGTAGCAGGAGTTGTTGGAGCTGAGGAGGAGGAGGAGGAGGAGGAGGAACTGCTTTCACCTCAGTGACTTGTGACTATGTGAGTCTGTGCTGTTGCTGCAGCTTTCAGTTGGTTACTATTTACTTATGGTTAATACTTCAGGTCATGAAGCCGAGGCATCAAGAAACGGCTTCAGATCAGCCTGATTTCTCTGACCCTGACCGTGAAAGATATAAAAAGTATATACTGATTAACTCAGTGGTTCTCAAGCTGAGCAGCATCACGGGAGGAAAATATAAAGTGGAATTAAAGGTGAATGAATGTCACATGGGAGCAATAAACAAACGTGGTGCTTTGTGGCTAATAGGCAGCGTTTAACGTGCAGGAAGCCGGATCTCTGCCGCCGCGAGAAGACGAGTCCTCACCAAGTGACTCGTTTGTCTTTCTCTCAAAAATCTGCATTTGTTCTTCTTCTTTGTTTTTTGCAACAACTGTATGCAATGTTCATATTTCAGGTACAACTGACTGAAAAAAAGTTTGAGAACCCATTCAGAGAGGAAATTCAAAGTACTTTACAAAGACATCAGATTAAAGGAAAGAAAAAGATGAAAAAAATCAAAAAAGAAAAAACTTTGAAAAGAAAATTTAAAAAAATAAAATTGTATGTTTAATGTAATGTAAAAAAAGTTGAATAATGTGAGGTAGGGAGTTTTTGAAAGTAATACACCAATGTCAATGAAAAAATCATGCATATTTAGCTCAAGCTATACGATCAAACGCAGCTAAAAACATGCAACAACCACTGACATGTAGCTGAGATGATGCTGATCAGCAGCATGCAGACAGTTTTGATGTACACAGATAGATCCAGAATTATATTACATATATTGTATGGCATTTTCTTTCTCTTTAGGCCACTAGATTATTAGAAACTTGGCTTGTTTTGCCTCGGCGAAGGCATGAAGTCTAATCTGATGTTCAGTGTCACTTTTTGTAAAGGTTTCAGGTTTACTTTCATCACTTCCTGTTTCAGTCAGCGACCACACCCTGCGACAGAAGCTTTAAAGTGAAAAGACTGGTGTAATTTTACATAAAAATCTTTCCTCATTACGAGAGAGAGAGAGAGAGAGAGAGAGAGATGGTGGAATGCCAAGAGTAGATGGAGAGATTAGAAAGAGAACAAGCAGAGACTTTGTGTGGCTGTGAGGACTCAGACTGGATGGACCCTGAGGGCAAAGAGAGGAGAACACCTGCAGGATGACCATCCTTCATCCATCACACACACATACAAAAACACACACACATACACACCCACACACACACACGATATCCTTCACATTCACCAAACAAAAACACAACCATGTACGTTTTACATGGTTGCTGGAGGGCCTTAAGTCAAACCTGCAGGGGCCCTGATTTGGCCCTCGAGGGCCGGCGTCCTGCAGATTTAAAGTGGCAACCTGGACTCAGGTGGCTCATGAGTCCAGGTATAAGACCCTGTTGTAACATCTGCAGCTTACTGTGAATTTAGCTTCGTATCAGCGTGAAATGACGCGTCTTTCCTCCATAATGACCCTGCAGCCTCCCTGACGTCCGACACGTCACGGTAACAAAGCTTCCTGTGTCTGCCGCTGCCGCCGGCCTCGTAACTCACCCAAAATCTGTCAACGGCGAGCAGAGCAGGACTCACTGTACCAGCTGGGCACATTATTGCATGACAGAAAATCACTGAGCTATATGTAAATTACTGTAATATTAAAATACTTGTCATCACCACGGCACCAATAAGCTGTTATCTAAGCAGCGAGGAAGCTGGAACGTATTTGGGATGTTGAGATAATATCTGCGTAAACATGTTATTGCTGGTTTTCATAGTCAGCAGAGATGGTTTTTACATAAATTCATAGGTTTATTTGTTGCTCTATGTAGCATTCAAGTTTTTTTTTAGCATCTAGCCTTGAAGAAGCGAACCTGGATGATTCAGAACCGTCTATTAGCAGGATATCTCAAGAAATAATGGATGTTTCGATGGAAGTTTGGAGATGGTTGGAGCTTAGGCCAAATTGTAGATCAGGATTTGGATATAGGATTTTTTTCCACTTTCTTTAAAGGACCATACCATCCATTTTGCATGTTTGAGCCTAATATATTCAATTTTCATACATGTAATGTTACTGACAATCATTTCCAAAGCATACTACTGGAACGGTGAATTAAAAATGTTTTTCCTACCTTCCAGACCTCCATTGGTTTCAGTTCATTCTGCTATTAAAATCAACTTGTTGATACTTGAAACGTTCTTGGGATAGGTAATCCATCATCACCAACAAGACCTACCGGTATATTCAGGGGTTTTTTCAAAGTTATGTAATTTTAGCAATTAAGCACAATAAAAAATGCAAAGTGATGTGAACAATGAAATGATTGCTGCAAACAATTGTATTAGGGCAACCGGCGTACTGACGCCATACTCTGGATGTTGGATTGCACTTAGCCATAGCCTGCACTGTTAAGCGCCAAGAAAATTATGCAAGTAAAAAATCATGTTTGCTTACTTTCACTTTATTTTAATTAATATTATTTTGTGCAGTGCAAAGGCCCACTGATGACTGTGGCCCACTGGGAAAAGTCCCGTCTCTCCCAATGGCCAATCTAAGCTTGACCGTCAACTGGAGTGTATCTACATTCCCAGGGTCCGATGTTCCCCAGTTCAATATTAACCCTGAATACCCTAACCCATTATGTGCTATAATGTGCTATATAAAGCTGGGGAACATAGGACTGACTCCCCATCAACCTCTGACCCGACTTTTGTGTCCGAACCCTGTGATCTGGTTGTATCTGGAGGCCATCAGGAAAACAGTTGCGTAGTCTTCGTGCTCTTTGTTTCAATAAAAAAACCTCTGCTTGTCAGTCACTAGTTATGGAACAGAATGTGTATGTTTGCTGGTGTGGAGACTTTTGAGCAGTGATGCATTCTACTAAACAATCATCTTCAGCTGTGTAAGTCTGCACTCGGGTTGACTCCGTGTCCCGGTCACGAGTCAGAAATCTGTCACTTTTTTCTGGTAAATAACGAGCCGCTCGTTAGCGCTGAGCTGAAAGACACAATCAGCTGATCCTGCTGGCCGTGAGGAGTNCGAGCCGCTCGTTAGCGCTGAGCTGAAAGACACAATCAGCTGATCCTGCTGGCCGTGAGGAGTGATAGCGGTTCTGATTATGACCATGAAGCTCAGAAGAGGAAGATGCGTGTTCACGACCTCGTGACCGAGACATGGACGGTCAACCATTATTACTGTGATTCCTTCCCTTCATCAGCTCAGGTTTAGAGTTTAGTAATGCACTTTAGAAATAGTCATTAATCCTCATTAAAGTGAAGCAGCATTTCCTCCTCAACACAATCATAAAATCCTTTCTGCTGCATTACTGTGTGTTCATCTAATTAATGATCCTCAGACTCCAGCTGCCACATCACAGAAAGATTATTTCACTGCTGAATGAGGAAATTACACTTTTTTAAAACATATATACTGTAAGAAAAGTCAAACTTATAAACCAAAAAAAAAAAAAAAAAAAAAAAAAGAAATGAAAAAAGAATTGGTATAATCTATAACTAGTACAGTTATGGGCATGAATAAATAATCAGATCAAACATAAAATAAAACAAACTAAATTAAAATAATCAGATAAATTATTAGCAAAAGTAAGATAGATGAAATGGTATGATCCTCTAAGATAAAATAAAATAATCACAAAATTATTAGATAAATATAATGAAATTATCAGATAAATAATCAACAATAAATAACAAATAAATTAAATAAATAAATAATAAAGGGACAAAATAAAATAAAAATGAAATAAAAATACAAATAAAATAAAAATAAATAAAATAAAAATAGAATAAAATGAAAATGAAATAAAAATAAAATTAAATGAAAATAAAATAAAATAAAATACAATAAAAATAAAATAAATGAAATAAAATAAAGGCGGTCCTACTTACTGGCTGCTCTGTTGTTCTTACTGTTGTTTCATTAAATCCAGAAGCATGAATCTGTTCGGCTCATTTTGCTTCACGGCGCTGAATGAATTTCACAGACAGACTCAGATCCTGTTAGCGCTGCAGAGTGACATAAGCTGCGCAGAGGAAAAACAGTTCAGGTAAAGTTCAACTTTCTGCGGCTGAGGAATGTGAATTGTGCTGCGTGAAATGTGCACTAATGGAAGGAATCCTGCGACCTCGTCATAACACGCTTGTGCCTGACAGAAAAATGTCTGACACCGTTTCCATTCTAGCAGCAGCCAGATACAATCCAAAATATGCAACCTAATCTCTATTTTTTATTTATTCTCTTTCAAGATAATCCAGAGGACAAAGCAAGCATCAGGGGAAAAAGGACAAACGAACGAGAGAAGAGACAAAAAGGAGAGGAGCCGTTATTTTGCTGGAAGATGGATGAGACGCCTCAGATCTGGCACACGGGACTTTCCCTGCAGGACGGCGACAGAGATGTGCAGAAGATCTCCGTCAGCAGCCAGCCTGAATGCTCCATCTGCTACAACACCTACGACAACGTCTTCAAGACGCCCAAGCTGCTGGAGTGCACGCACACCTTCTGCCTGGAGTGTCTGTCCCGCCTCATGGCCGTCTCGCCGGCCGAGCAGGACGCCGGCGGCGCCCGGCTCTCCTGCCCCTTCTGCCGCCATCCCACCACGCTGCCGGAGCAGGGCCCGCCAGCGCTCGCCACCAGCCGCGAGCTGCTGTGCAGACTGCCCAGCCACCAGCAGCAGGAGGAGCCCGTGTGGCTGGATGGCGCGAAGCTTTGCTACAAACGACCCGCACACGACGTCAGCTCGCCTGCGCCCGACAGCCCCACCGCCTTCTGCATCTGCATCGACATCGGGGCCAGCAAGGCGGCGGAAGCCCCGGCCCAGACGCGGCCTCGGGCTTTGGAGATGCTGGAGTGGATGGCAGACTGGAAGAGGGTGCTGCTCTTCATCGTACTCATGGTGCTGCTCGTCGTCATCGTGGTGTGGCCGCTGCAGTGCATATTCAACACGGGAAACATGCGCTGCATGAGAGAAACCACCCCCACCCCCCCCACCATGTTCCCATTCACCCCGTTTCATAACGTTTCACCTTAACATTTTCATGCTTTTGAAAAAACGCAGTTTTTTTTTGCCACACACACACACACACACACACAGATGTGTACCAGATCCCGACTGATTCTGGGTTTTTTGAGACTGATATTGATAATGATATTTGAGAGTTAAAGGGCGATGCCACCATTTTACACGTCAATCAGCTGGAGCACTTTTCATTGTGCGAAAACAACCGTGTAAAAGCTTTCGTAACTGTAGAGGGCGCCGTGCCAAATCTGACCCTTATGACATCACAAGGGTTACTTCCTGTTGGCGCTGATGCTGAATTTGTTTAAAACTCTGAAATTGGAATTTCCGACTTCGGACAATGAAAAGCTGAAGTAAACGCCCCCTCAACTTGGAATTCTGACTCAGAAAGTGAAGTTCCTAACTACAACTTCAGCACTGACGTCATTTCAACATGGCTGCTCATGCCGTAAACAGACATTTCTCTTTCCATTAGTAAATATTCAGGAGTTTTCTTTAAATCAGTCAGCATACAGACACCGTAACATGTTAAACATGTAACACAGGAAATGCAGCCGCTGTCTGAAAAGATAAATAGCTCATAAATGTTAAAATGTGGCTAAAGTCATTTTCATGGAAGCGTGGCGAGGAATGGTTAGCGGTTGTAAAAGACGAGTTAAGGCTTTCTAGTTCTGAGCTGCAAACTTAAAGAAGTTTCTCAGAGCAGTTTAAGTTTTGAAACTTTTATTTTTCAGCATCGATAGACGTCAGTTTCCCTGATTTAGCAAAGTGACAAAAACCTTTATACATGTTTTGTTATTGAATAGCTCCTAAACTGAAGCTAATGTGAGAAATCGGCGGCTCTTTAATACGACCAATATTTGGTTTTGTTGTAATTTTTTTTTTTTTTTAGCATGGATTCTTATCAAAAATTTGCAGAAAAAAACACACAGGCAGCACATTTAACAGCATTTCAGCAGCTCTAATAAACACACAAATGCTAACCCAATAAACCGAAAAGGAAAAAAATGAGAAACAAATAGAAACCTGCAGATTATAAAAAAAAACATTCACACAGGAATTTCTTTTCTATATCTGCCAATACAGACGATACTGGCCGATAATACCGACCTGCTGATATGTACTCAGACTCTTTTATTTGTGAAGCTGGAATGTATGAAGCTACGATGACACTCTGAACATGCAGAAATTTGTCGATGCCAAATTCCTGCACTTGAATCAGCATGTGTAGTTTAGTGTCAGAACATCACGCGACACCGGAAACACAAACACGAGACGATTTCATTACAAAACTCTGTAAACATTCTGAGACGATGCACTGTTGTCAAACACTGATGCGGCGGACTTTGGAAACCTTGTGAAAGAAAGAAGTTTGTGACGATGGAAAATCACCAATGTGCCAATCGATGATTCAGTTTGTATTGTACATTTGAATTTGTCTTTTGATATGTATTTGCTTACAGAATTGTTATAAAAAAGTGAATTATTACGCTCGTCTCATTGCAGCAATCGATCCTACGTGAATGCTTTTTAATTGTACTTGTTGATAAATGATCATTGATAAACTTGATTGAAAGCTTGATCTCAGAGCGAATACTTCCACCAAGACCTGCAATCTGAGATAAAACGGAAATTAAACGCGCTGAACGCGTTGATCCTGGAAGTGTGAAACGTGTTTGGAACGGATTTATCTTAGGTGTTGAAATCTGTACGGAGAACCATACGACTACGTTTCTTTAAGACTGCAGCCTTAAAGCAACGGCGTATTAAAAAAAACCAAAAAAAAAAAAAAACTGTAATAATACTGGGGCTTAACTGACTTTATGTGTCATAATTGATTTATTTATCTTTATCTTATCATTTATTATCATTTGTTTGCAATTTTTTTCTGTGAGAGCACCAAGACTTTGGAACACTCTCCATTTCAAAATAGAATTTTTAAACTCAAACTTAAAGTCTGGCTGAAATCCACTCAAATTTTTAGCCATGGATAAACTGAAATGTATTAAGACTTGTCTTTTATATATATATTTTTTTTTGAGTGTCAGGATTACAGGTGCAAATTAGCTGTTTAGCTAACTCCCGCACATTTATATTGGCAATATTTTATTGTCAATGTCAATTAATGTGAATTATCCCATATAAATAAATAAGGAACTAGTTTTTAAAATGTATCTGGACCAAACTGTATAGCCTGTCATGAGCTAAGTGTTGAAGAAACTGACAAAAATATCAAACCGACGTGTGAAAGTGTAAAAACACTGGATCTGTTCTCTCCCTGCTGCTCATCACTTCCTGCCCGCCATCTGTCTGAACCTTTAATTGCTGTTTGCAAACCCGAGACAATAAAAGCCAAACCCTTGTTATTCTCTACAGGAACCGCCTTTGTTTATTCCTGGATGACCTGCGTCAGATCAGGAACGGTTAATCCACGTTGCTAAATCCCGACACGTGGCTGATAAGACAGTCATATTAGGTTAAACTGTATCATGTAAATTGTTGGGTGTGGCCATTATAAAAATAACTTCCTGATCATTCATGTGGATTTCCTGTAAAACATAACCTCAGCAAAATTTCACTTCATAAAGATATAAAAGAAAGAGAATAAAACAGTCAGTAAATATGAAATATAGATTTTTGCTCTCAGGCGTTTTAGTCTTTCAACTTTCTTAAACAATTTCTTTATCTTACGTGGAAGAGATTTCTGTCAGAACTGACAACAAGCACCATTCATGAGCAATTTTACATAATGCCATCATTGATTTTTATTAAACTATCTGATAATAAATCATTTTGATGCCATTTCTGGCAGGTCGTTGAAATCTGAACAGCAAAAGGCATGTGGGCGGAGCCAGTGCAGGAAGAGGAAACGGGAACAGTCTCCATTGGACGATCACGATTACTTCAGGTTTATCGCAGCAGGAACGAGAAATAAAAACAGAAACATTTCAACAATCATATTCAAGTAAATGTAAGAGGGCAATTTAGTTATCAGTGCTGCAACATCACACCAATAATAATAATACCAACAATAAATGACCATTTCAAACACAATATAAAATGCAAGAATAAGTACAGATAAAACAATTACAAATATATAATCTGCAAAAAGAAACAAGGGAAAAACAACACTGATGGCAAATTTACCAAAAATAACCAAAAATAACCAAAAATAGTTCCACATCCACAGCCTGAGAAACGATCAGCAGGTTCACACTTTCAAGTATCAACGTTTCACCTTATCACAAACACAATAAAAAAAAGATTCAAATCTCATTTTCCACAGCGCAAAAATGTCCACCAAATACATAAATCCACAAATTATCAACAAACTAAATTCACAGGCAGGATGGGAAAGAACAAATGTCCTCCATGTTCATTTCAGAAAATATCAATCATCAAAAACGACGTGGAAACAGTTCACACCGGTTCACACCTGTTCACACCGTGCATTAAAATGGAATCTGAATCCAGATCCTTCATCTAGATGAGGAAAATATGCACCGTAATGCAGGTGCAAAAGCCTGCAGAATGCATCGTGCCGGGAATGCAATCCATCTGCCAGACGTGCAGATATGAACGTCATGAAGGTCTGACCTTGCGTTGTGATTGGATGTCAGTCACAACGAGCCGAGCGTGAATCCAAACCGCACAGCCAGAACACATTCAGAAGGTAAAACAGTTTGAAATGTTTCTGCTCTCCTTTTTTTTTTTATGTTATTCTGAATCCGGAGTTGCGTCTTGCTGCGTTTGGGTTCCTGCACATGCAACACGAGAATGGACAACACATGCAAAGCAGTTAATTTATCAATGAATGAAACTCGATCATGGAGCGAGGAGGAAGTAACGACCCGCTGACTGAGATCCAATCACAACGCAGCTAGAATCCACATGACATAAATGAAGTAAATGTAAATACCTGCATCGGGAGTCATTAGAGTGGTAAAATATCCGGATACAGAGATCGCAATTTAATGCAAAGTGTAAATACAGCCTCTATTTTCACATTTGTGATGAGTCGCATATTTTATAATTTAATCATTTTCAAAGGTCGTCAGATGATCTGACTGGATGGGTGCTGAGGTCTCGATGAAAAGATGACATGGCTGCTGACATATTTTTAAAAATATCTTGTCCAAGGTTGTTACTTTCCTGTAAATAAATACTGTAAAAAATTGAGTTTTTTATTTTTTATTTGTTTTTTGCTTAACACGGATGCAGACGTGACAGTGGGAACACGGAAAATGTGACGTAATCACAACCAAAATGTTTGGCTGCAGAAGATGCATCTGAGGGTCGCTCGCAAGGTCACGCCCCCCNCCCCCCCCCCCCAACGCAGCAACGACTGGCCAAACAGAGACGTGCGGAGGAGGAGTTGAGGCCTTGACCAGGTGAGATGAACAGTCCTGAACACTACCTGAGTGTGTTGGTGAAGAAAAGAATGGCTGATCCACCAAACCAGTTAAATTCTTCTTCTTCATACTTCTGATGTCTTAAATCAAAGAAACTGGATTTTAAATGTCGTGTTTTCGTATCTCAGTAACTCTGAGTGGATTTTAAACCAGCGAGGTAAAAATATTCAACATGTGGATGTTTTGGTGTTCGAACCACCCCTGAACCTGGATGCTAAAAATATCTCAAAGTCTGTCAGAGCGTGCAAAGCCCTCACCGCCATCTTCCTTATCACGTCTGTGATGTCACTCGCTATCATCCAGCCTGGATTATGGCCACCTTCTAAATTACTTTTTGGAGATACATCTGTTCTTCAATCTCAGGCAGATGGCCATCTGACCCGCTGTAATCGCCCCTTTTCTCTTTTCTTCTCCGACAGATGCCGAACTCCGCTGATTAACGAGGCCACAGCCAGTTAAATGAAGCCGAAGGAGGCGGATCAGCCGACAACCAACGAGCCGTTCAGGAATCCACTCCACCTGTTAAATACTGACTTTAAGTTCATATCAATCAAAATGTTATTTAGTGCTGGGATGCTGCTCAAACAGCTTCAAGCATGACGCTCACGTATAAAAATAAAGAAATCGTGTTAGACAACCACACGGATACAAAGAACTGCAAGGAGCACTAAAACAAACCGCAGACAATAAAATAAAGAAATACAGCATTTTCATGGATGAAACCAAGTTCAGGTGACAACAGATAATGTCCCATTCACCATAAAAAGTAAGCAGAAGATGAGCTCCTGTTACAATCTGCTAAACATCTTCAAAGTACAACAGAACAGCCGAGTCGCATTTGCTACACCACAGGAGACGAGCGTGAGACGCCTTACAAACGTCTCTGTAACAACAGCCAGTACAATCAGTCACATCTTCACAGAAAAGAGTCCACCGTTACAGCCGCAATGAGACGGACAAAGTTTAGTGAAGCAGCAACATGGAGGCCTCAGAGAGACTCAGAGTACCGCAGCAGCTTACGCTACGCTAGCCTCTCTGCTACCAGTCAGCCAGAGAGACGAGTCTTTGGTCTAAGCACAAATGAGAGAGAGAGAGAGAGAGAGAGAGAGAGAGAGAGAGAGAGAGAGAGAGAGAGNAGAGAGAGAGAGAGAGAAGAGATTTCTGGCAATGACCGGAGAAAAAAAAATGACCTTTGTGGGTTCTGTACGGTTCAGTTCAGTCGAGGGCAGATTCCACTTTTTTTCTGTCCATCATAAGAATAAACTCTCTGGTGTGAATTTGGGAAATGAAATAACTTAAGAGTTGTAAAAATACGGACACTTCCTGTGACAAGGCACTTTCATTGGTTGAAAAGACAGAGAGGCCTTGGAGACGGGAGTGGAGGTGTGTGAGTTTATGTGGAGGAGGGGGGGCGACGGGGGCCCTGAATGATGCCGCTGTACCGTATCGTCCCTCTCGCTGTGCAGCGTGAGCTCAAGCTGCAGCAGGACAGGAGTCAGCGCCGCCATCTTCAGCCCAGGCGGGGGGGGGTNCCCCCACCTCCTCCTCCCCTCACAGGTTTTTGGGTGCTTTGGAAGCAACACGTCTGCTGAAACTGAAGCAAACACAAAGAGACAAGCAGAGCAGCGGAGTTAACGGCTGCGTCACATTTTATCAAACACAGCGGATCTGAAGTCACTCATGAGTCTGAGCTGAAAGCTGCATTTACTCAGCTAACAATACGCCTGCCAGGTTAGCCACGCTCACAGAGATAGAGCATGCACACACACACTAGGAGTGTGTGCACGTGTTTCCAGCTTGATTGGCATAATAGCAAAATAAAGGGAAAAACACATGAGCTATGTCAAGAAAATCGACAAGCCAGATTGGCTACAGGCAGCTGGAATAATTATGTTCAACATAGCCTGCATGCTGTAAATATATAAACTGTAAACAACTTTTAGGGAGCAAAAAACAAATTTCTGGGTCCAAATGATCCTCCAGTTGTTCGGTTTTGCAGATGAAAAATGAATGAGGTGGTTGCAGACTCACAGAGACGCGGCGGTTCCACAGCCACGCTTTTACCTCCTGGTGTTGCTGCTAAAAGACGGCTGCGGGCTTTTAATGTTGATGTTCTCGTACACGCTCGATGAATCATCGTTTGTCATCCTACGCCAACACAGAGGAAGCATTCACTCACTGCACGCTGCAGATCATTTATCCTGCGTTTAACAGCAAACATAGTTATAACAAATGGGCAGTTTGCGTTGTGGTAAAACTCACACGGAAGACGAGCGCGAGGACGCCATGCTGAGTTTGGACCTGGAGTTGGTCATCTGAGGATATTTGATGTTGGAGTATTCTCGCTCCTTGGTCTTATTCTTCTGCGGAGTGACAACGACACATCAGACGTTCAGTTTGGAGGAGAAAAACTTCTGCAAAGCTCAAACCGAGTGAAAGACATTCAGACGCCATGAGGACGTTTAGCTTCGTACAGCCACAAAACCATAAAAACACAAGGACCATACTGTTTTGCATGTTTGAGCCTAATATATTCAGTTTTCATACATGTTACTGACAATCATTTCCCAAAGCACACTACTGGAACGGTGAATTAAAAATGTTTTTCCTACCTTCCAGACCTCCATTGGTTTCAGTTCATTCTGTTATTAAAATCAACTTGTTGATACTGTAAACGTTCTTGGGATAGGTAATCCATCATCACCAACAAGACGTGTATTCAGGTTTTTTTAGAAGTTATGTAATTTTAGTGTTTAAGCTCAATAAAAAGCGTGGAGTGAATGTATGCCTCCACCGGGGAATATAGTCCCAAAAGAAGACCTGCGTTTATGGAAAAATTTAAAGGACCGTGACTTCATAAGGCTGTGTAACTATTAGCAGGAGAAACATGGATTTTTAAGGTGGGTGTATCACTTGAATATTTGATTTTGAAAGATTAAGAGATTTAGCAAAATATCAGGAAAGCTGAAATACGGTTTTATCCTTTGGGAAATGATTGTCAGTAACGTAACATGTATGAAAACTGAATATACTAGGCTCAAACATGCTAAATGGTGGTACGGTCCTTCAAAGCCTTCAATCCTGTTTGAAAAATTGCAACGTGATCCTCTGCTTCCTCTTTTACCTTCCTCTTCCTCTGTAAATGTGTGTTTTTTAGAGCATCGTCGGCGTACCTGTTCCTCCTCCAGCCTTTTCTGAGCCGTGTCTATGTACTGCTGCACAGCCATGTAGATGAACTTATACTGAGCCTCCGTCTGCACCATGCCTGACCGCTGCTCCCGCACCCTCTGGATGGTTTTCGGGATGTCAATGTCACAGTCTAGACCTAGGACACACACACACAGACACACACATACACAACTAGAAAGTAAAGCCGGGTTTCTATTTGACCTTAACTACAAATACTCATCCACTCACTTGCTATGCAAAAGGTGTTTCTCGCTTATTTGCTCGTGTACTCTACCTAATATGGAGTTATAAATATTATAGCCACCAGGGGGCGATGTGAGGGGAGGAGATTTTCTATTTTGCTCAACAATGTAAGCAAAGCAGGCGACAATCGAGGAGATCCGCATTTTACTAATAATACAAACGTGAAAAAGCAGCGACAGCAGCAATAGTGGAGAATGTAAGTGAGGAGATGAAAGGAATCTGAGCTCGATTACTTTTCCTTGTCATTTTTATTTTTACTTTTCAGTCATTTTTCAGGTTGTTGCACGGCTGATGTGATAAAATTTGACACTACTGCCCCCATCATTTTTATTAATTAATAATATTATACATAATATAATATAGCCCTATAACTATCACCATCTTTAATTCTACATAAATATAACCTACTCAGCTTTTATAACTTTGTCAATTATGCAAATGTCTGTCTTAATTATAAAATTTTATGCATGAACCCTCCACCACTTAGTCAGTTTGTCAATATTAGAGCAAACAGAAACCAAATCATAAGAAGTACAACTAGAGAGGACTGCATTATTAATATTATATTATATTATATTATTATGATTATTGGTCAGTCTGCATTTTCTGTAAAAGCTGTACACCAGTGAAGCTCTGGTCCATCAGCATCAGAGAGCAGAACTCCTACAACGTTTTAAATGTCAGTAAAAAAAATGGTTGACTGATAATCAGCTCTGTTCATCCTTCCTGCTGCCATCTTGCCTTCACTGATATGTTTGCTCTTTATGTTTTTTATGTATTTTTTATATAGTATGAAAATATTATGTTTATTTTAACTTACACTTTTTAACTTTTTGTATTAACTTTCTGGTCTTGTAATTGTTTGCATAAATTATTATGGACTAATATATAACTTTAATTCGTTTAACTAATTTCAGTTGTTGGGTTTGGGTTTTTTTGGTAATAAATTTAGAATTATTATGTTTTTTTGTTGTGTTGTTGTTGTTTGTTTGTTTTTGTTTGCTTTTTTTAACAGGATGCTTTTAACATCTGGCCAGGGACTATAGATGAAAATTAACCTTTGGCTAACTCTGGTACATTTACAGAAATGTTTATTAACGTACACTGTCCCTGTAATTGTAATTGTGATTGTAATCAATCAATCAATCAGTCTTGTGAAAATGTGGCATTAATTCTGGAGGACATGCACAACCAATGCTACAAACAAATGCAAGATATGTGCAGCAGCCATCTTAAGTGCACGTATGCATAGTTAACGCCAAGTATAAAACTGGCCTGAATCATAAGATTTTTAAAAATTAAAAAAAAAAAAACAAAAACATCCTACTGCAGATAAAAAATTTAAAATAAATCCTGCAGAAAATAAACCAAATAAAGCAACTGGAACTCACACAGTGTAGTACTCGTGTCTTACCTTGGCGGTTGATAATATCAATGAGGATGTCAATGACAATAATGGTGCCTGTCCTCCCAATGCCTGCACTGTAGAAACACGATAAAAAAAAAGTTATGCCACGTATGATCTTTACATTAAAGGTCCTTGTCGCTATAAAATGTCATTTATTCGTTTTCTAAAGAGAGAAAGTTTTCTAAACTCGTACATGAACGTGAAACAAACAAAAGTTTATGAGTTAAAGCAGGAACATAAAGTTGTACTGGAACCAATACGTGGATCAATGCAATAACAGAGTATATGCAGTATAATAATACATCAAAGTGTACTACCATTAAACTGCCTCTTCCTGCAAAATGACTATAATTTATTGTGTCATATGAATTTCAGTTGCAAAATAACATGAGCAGCCTACCAATGACTAATACTGAATCAGATCTGTTCTGCCAGCTTGTCGTCATGTTTGTAGTACAGTTTGTAGTACTTACAGGTAGGCGGTATGGTGAAAGCTGGGTAAATACACCAAATATACAAATCCATTACTGCGTGTACTCCTGACGTGTTCAGCAGGTTTATCTGTGTATGTTTAGCCTGTCTGAGTCAGCTGAGGGGTGAGTGAACACCAAAAGATCAATATGGAAAGTTTAGCTTATCAATAGTAGAAATTAAAGAGTTGAACCGGTGATTTCTGATGATAAAAAAATTATATTTAGACATGGCAACATAACAGAAGCGATTTTTCTGATAAATTGTATTGTGGTTTCTGTGAAGCTCTGGTTTAGATCTAAAAGAAATGTAGTCCTCAGGCTAAAATGATGACGTTTGTGATTCTCATCTTGCCTTTATTGGTTCTCCAAACTATTAAAACATCCATACATGTAGATATTATTACAGCAGAACAACAGGCTGACTTATTTAAAGTAAATATAGTTTCAGTGATCATGGTAACAGCTCTAATCACTGAGATCCTCAAAGAGAGAGTGTAAACAACATGTATGGACTTGTGTTTATTTATTAAAGCAGAGATTTATTGAACCGTGGCTGAAGAGTAAATACAGCCACAAATAGCAAACTGAAGGTTTAAGTCCAGATAAACTCAACACGTATATTTCTACTATCAATAAACTCGACTTTAAAATGACTGATTACCTCTGAGTTTGAACCATTAAAGGACCATCCCGGTCATATATTCAAATTACCTGCAGTGGACGACGATGGGTCCGGTGTCTGGAATGGCGCCCTGGGTGCGGTTGACCTGCTCCAGGAAGCTCAGGACGCCGCCGGGGTTGTTGGGAACGCCATGATCAGGCCAGCTCAGGTACTGGTAGTGCCAGATGTACCTCACCTGCTCCTTCTATAATACATTACAGAAAAAAAAGGATTAAAAGATTGTTTAATTTTTTTTTCTTGGTTTTTGTAAGGATTTGTGTGGATTTTACATCTGAGTTGCTTTCTTGGGTGTTTTCTTTTGCAGTTGTGTGGCTTGGTGGAGGGTTTTCTTCTGGAAAATGTTCAAAAATGTTGAATAAATAAAGAGATAACTATGTTCTCCATCATACTTGGAATATTCTTGCTGTTTTTTGTTGTGTGCAGCCTGATATGATGTAGGTTTAACACTTCATTATTTACTCTGTTTTTTTTTTTTTAATGATGGGTCGACAAGGAAACTTTATTTTGCTTTACACCTGCATTGTTTGTCCACTGAAGTAAAATCCTGACTAAACATTATATTTTTCCTTTATCTTATTTACACAGCTAAAGTAGTAGCAGATAAGAATGTAACTAGACTAATATTTGCTTAGCTGCAGTATTTATGCCATTTCTGGCCAAAAAGTTCACGTGTGTCCTCATGAGTATCCTCCATCACAGCACAGTGATGAACATAGTACTGCAACACCTTTTTATTTCAGCATTTTGCTAAAAACAATCCACCATCCTCATTACACGGCACGGACCTGAACGCAGAAACACAGTTAGTCCTCTTTATTCTGATGCTTTTGCTGGAGATTGTCGTCTTAACTCAGAGTGAGTGAACTTTAAGTTTTAAGGTGTTGTATTAAGATATAAATGATTTTCTTCAGGTTTTTTTTTTTTTTTTTNTTTTTTTTTTTTTTTTTGAGGTGTAATAATAATATCATGTCAGCGCAGACAAATGAGGAAAAGGAGTTTCACCAGAATCATCATTTGGGGGCGCTGTCTGGTGAGAACATGGATATCAGAACATATTAGAACTCTGAACACATTCTTTCATTCATTTCTTTTAAATGAAATTCAAACAAGCTTCAATTTATATGGCTAAAAAATGAGTAATCTTTGGTGTCTGTCTTTATTTTGATGCTTATTGTATCAACATATAAATGAATAATTCTGCGATAATGAGTTTTATTTCAGGCTTTATCAGAAGAAAAACTAAAACCCTGAAACTGTGTGTGTATGTTTGTAAATTTCTCATATATATTTCTTTTATTCAATGAGGTCGTTGATGTCATTCTCCTATAAGCACCAACACATGCTTGAGGATTGTGTGTATGTGTGCGAGGGGTCAGATAATCTGGCCTGGGGTCAGTAGGTCAGCTCTGATTGAGTACACTGCTTTCCCTACCCGGTCCAGACGGGTCACCTCCAGCTCCCTCAGGACGTAATCCTGAGCCGGCCGTTCATCCATGTTCCTCAGCAGCACGTTCCCAAACTCTTTGGTGGTGTGGAGGTCCGGCCAGTAACGGACGCATTTGTTCTGATTCAGGGAAAAAGAGAAAGAGAGAGAGAGAGAGAGAGAGAGAGAGAGAGAGAGAGAGAGAGAGAGAAGTATTAGACAATCTAAAAAAAGCAGTTCATCTTAAGCAGCTTTCCAATCTGCTTAGCTGTCATACTATCCTTGTCAGCATCCCCCCCCCCCCNACCACACACACACACACACACTAACACACACTCCCATCATCCTTATCCACTCCTCTCTCCAACCATGCCATCATCATCATAGGCTAATGCTATCATCAACTCTCTTGAATTCTAAAATGCGGAAAGAAAATGGTCAAAACGCAATTTATACTAAGAGCAATGTAAGTTTTTGAAGGAGGATTTGATATCAATGAATTTTGCCATTTTATGCCCCCCCAAAAAAAACCTTGAAATGATGGGGATTTATTGTGTCCCCTGGGTTTATTCTCGTCAGGATGGAAAAGCCTCTGAAGGGTTTAGCCCATCCTGACAGAGTCAAACTAAAGATCTCCGTAGACGTTAATAAATCTGCAGATTTGCTCACAGCAGCTCTGACATATTTTAACTGCAGTTTAATCCTGATTTGGTATCGATATGCTCAGCTACTTGGTAAAACATGTTTGCAATGTTCTCGCTACCATCTTACATTTTAGTTATTTAGCTCAGACTCTCAGTTTTTTGGATATTGTCCTTGACAAACAACCAGTGGCAAAGAATATAAAGAGGTGGAATCTTGAATATTAAGAGCAGGTAGAAATGAGTGTTAAGGCTCCAAAAACTGCATGATTTTATGAGTTTAGTTGTCACAGACAAAAACGAAGTCTTTGGTCATTAATCCAAAGCAGTGGCTCTAGAGCGTAGCGTCCACCAACTGAAAATTTAACACCCTTGCAACCAAAGAGTCTTCGACGGACAGCAATTTAGGATCAAAATCTCACAACCCGCATCTGTAAACCAACCAGATGGAAGAGAAGCTGATGGAGCGTTTCTGCCTGCGTGGTCAGATGTGATATTTTACAGTCTGACACGGATACTCGTCTCACACAGGCTGACATGACGTGAACGTGAAGGCCAGCACTGCATATTTGAATATCTAATGTCAAGAGCTCACCCGGCCTCGCTCCACTTCCTTGGTCGTCATGACAATGACATGCGTGTTCTCCTGATACACCATCTTCCAGAAGTCAATGACAGTATTCAGCAGGCATCCTTGGGTGGCGATGAAGACTTTGCCCTCCTCCATGTGGCGCTCTTCTTCGTGCAAACTCTGTAATAGCACATAAATCTGTACATAAACTTTGGAGGGCGAGGTTCATAAAACTACCGTAACAAAGAGGTCAAAGTTTATATGTGTACTTCAATTTGGGTACAAATAAGCAATATTAAATACATCAGCCATAAAATCATGTGAAGGTTTACAACAAAGACGAGCAACATCTTATATCAGTGGTTCTCAAACTGTGGTTTCAGTACCAGCAGTGGTATTTGGAGCTCCCTCTGGTGGTGCGACAGATGAATGGAAATTTCTGCAGTGAATCAAAACTGTTAAAATCTGTGAAAATTTGTTTATTGTGGCCAATTTCCCACAAATAAAATAAGTGTTGAACTCTTACTTTTTTTGCACTCTTACAGTAAACTTTTTAATTTTCATCACACATTTTTTTCTGTGATTCTGCTTAAGAATGGGTGCTTAAGGTTTGGTTTTGTCAAAGGTGGTACTTGATTCACAAAGTTTGACTTAGACTGTTGCTTCAAGAGTATTCAAGGTTTTGAGGAGAAGTTGCCTGTATTAACTGATGAATTTCAGATAACCATATTTTTTCAAAAACTATAAACAGAGATATATTGAGATGCAGGGTTATAAATCAGAAAGCCATCAGACTCACTCTGATGTAGTTGGCATTGATGTAGTCAGAGCCAGGAACGTCTGGATCTGCTTCCCTGATTTCAACTCGAGTTGTGTCAACTGAAAACACAAAGACAAAAGGTCAAAATGCTGATGCTTTCTCAGAATGTTATTTTTTTTTTTCAAATCTAACTGAATCTGATTACGTTAGCTATCAGAGCAACATCTACAAATGCTTTGCAGTGGCCTTTGCACTCTCTTTTGTCTGCTTGTGTCATTCTCTCCACAGGAAGTTGGAGAGACAGGAAGTGGCAGGTTGCTGCGTGACTCACAGGGGAGGATGTTCTTGTATCTGTTTTTACTCTTGTTCTCTGGCCTCTGGCCTTCTTTCCGGGGATACAGCAGTTTGCACTCCTGCTGCTGGAGAACCTGATACAGGAAGACGGCAGGAAAAGGAAGTCAAAGTTTCACATTTAAAGTATTACAAAAAACAAAACAAGATCCATTATAATGCAATTCTTAAGTTTGAGCTCACTTATTAAATCATAACCATCAATTCCAGTTGATCAAATGAATGGTGTATTACAGTGTAATTGGCCTGACATACAGTAAGGGGCGCCATAGAGCATGAGATTTGTCACTATTCAGACTCTATTCCCCTAAAACACAACTAGAGCCAAAAAACTTCTTTCATACTTCCTATATTTCTGGATGTATATCTGTTTGTGAGTAGTTTAATTACCAATATTTCCTGAGAGATTAACTTATATCTTGCATTTTTCTTATGCCGGTTTCTAAATAACTCATATTATGCAGTCTGATCATCTATGAAACAAACTTAAACATTTTAGTGGATCTAAATTGTGCTGACACACTTCAACACAGAAGATGCAGCATGTGCATTCATGTGCTGGATTTAACAGACTATAACTATTTAATTTTTGAGAAATTAATGTAAAATCATGATTATCTCAATAATACTTGTAGCCTATGAGTAATGTTATACAAACAGGTGGTAACCAGAAGATGCTCAGCGATTATCATAAAGTCTAATGAATTACACTACAGGCCAGACAGACCCCAGATTAAAAAAAAAAATCATCAATACACTGTTTGTTTTACAATTTATTGCACAGGAAATGACAAAAATATATAAAGTAAATGTAACTAATTAGTTTTCAAGAAGAATTTCCTGTGCAATAATTTGTAAAACAAAAGTATATTGATCATTTTTTTTAAATCTGGGGGTGGACTCAAACTTCTGGCCTGTAGTGTATAAATATATATATATCTATATATATATAATAAATGGCACCGTGCAAATAAATTTCACATAAAAAGTCATAATCTAATGGTTGTGCTTCACATTTATTAAAGCTGCATGAAAAACAAAAGCACCAACAAGCAAGTTAATGGACAAATACAGGAAAACATAATTTATCAAAATCCTGACAGCTTAAGTCAGGAGACAACAAAAGTTCTGTAAGATGTTTGTTTTTATAATATTAATCCCAAAATAAGATATAAAAACAGTAAATTACAAAAAAAAATCTTCCTAAAGATCGCTCATGTAACTGGAGTCAAGCAGCTCTTAACGGAAGCCTCATTCAGTAAAAGTGTTGAAAAATGTCGGAAAATGACGAGAATTCCAAAATGACCAACAGCAAACTCTCAGACATAAATTCACCAATATTTTAGGTCATAACAGCACAAAAGCAAACTGCTGATGAGAGTTTTGTGGTAACGTACCTCAAATTCTTCCCAGAATCCTTGCTTGGGCTTCTCAGAATTATCAGCTACTTTGTTGAGCTCTTGTACTCTGTTCTCGATGTTAGCTGCATTTATCCTCGTGGCATTAAAGGGCTGTTGTTGTTGTTGTTGTTAAATTGGGACAAAGAGAATAAATTAGTCTGTAGAAAAAAACAAATTATTCTACAGTAACAAAGTAAAAGTAGGCCAATGACATTTTCTTCAAATTCATGTGGGTAAATAACCATTTAGAATGATGCCACGTATTCCTTCAAAATCCACTCTGTAATAGTTTCATTAGCTGTAATTTGGTGGTTTTGTTAGTTTATTTGTTGACCTGTTTGAGATGCACGACGATACCACTCTTCTCCACCATGGGGTTCTTCTTGTAGTGATCCACCAGGTCAGCCAGGGTGTCGAACCTCTCGCCGCCGCCCACGTCGTACTTACCGTCCTGCTGCAGACAAAAACAACACACAGCCAAATCCTTTAGCTCAGATAAATACACTTCCCATCAGCTGCAGACTGATAGTACATCTCCTGCATAAGCATATTAAAATTTCAATTATACTCAGATTGAAGGTAATCCATTTTTTCAAACATCATGTAAACACCGTAATTAGATTGAAATCGGCGTAATTTGGAGTAAGCCTACAGGTCTATCAGTAAGCCTTTATTTGTGTATTTTTGTGACATTTCTTATTAAAAAATTAAGAAGAGAGAGATGAGAGAAAAGGAGGGAAATGACACGCATCAATACTTATCAGTATATTTTCATCAAGGACCTCACAGGTACAAAGTGAAAACTGTGTACCTCCAAATTTTAGGATTACACACTGATTTACAGGTTAAAACAATTCTTCTACCTTTTAGGCTCATAAAAATGCTTTAAATAATTAGGTATCACCTCAAAAATGCATTGAGAGTCGCTTCCTTTGTAGTGAAAAGTTGATGTTTTGGAGATACATGGTTTTCACAGGACAACATCTTGTCTTACGATAACTAATTTTGTGAAAACGTTACCTGTGGCGTTTGGAGAAGGCTGAGCTGAACTCACCTGGCAGCGAATCATGACGTGCGTGACTTTGGTCTTGCGGTCCACATTCTCGTGTTTCTCCTCGTTGGTGAGAACCGACAGCACGAAGTCGCCCGGTTGGCTCTGGCTCTCTCGAACCAGGAAGCTGCCAGCTTTGCCCTTTTCTGTGAGCAGTTTCTCTGCATCTCGCCCAGACAGGTGACCGTGGTACCACCTGCAGCAGAGACAGGCAAATCAACCGATAAAAACCCCAATCTTAAGTTTCAAAGACTTTATATTTCAATATATGATTTGGTATGACGTGATGGAGAACTTCTCTTTATTTCAATGCTATCAAACACCAACTTAATCCAATTTTTCACATTAAACAACAACATATAAATAGCAGATACCAATAATCTGTCCGCGATCCTGTTTTTTCATGCCTAATTTTACTGTTCAACTTATTTTGGTTTTTGATTGATATTAGGATATTTACTGATAAAGTGCCATATTAGCTTGGTCAGCAGAGTTCTGGCTCTTAAAGGACAATACCAGCGATATTGTATGTTTGAGTCCAATATATGCCACAACATTTTCCAAAATATACTACTTCAGTGGTAAATTTTAGAATGCTTTTCCTACTTTCCAAACTGCCTTTGTTACAGTTCATTCTGGTATGCTATAAAAATCAGCTTGTAGAGGCTTCAAACGTGCCTCAGATAAGTAATCCATCACAACAAACGCTACATCCATTAAGTTTTTTTGTGGAAGTAACTTTATTTAACCATCCAACACGGATTTGCAGAGAAGACACATATGTCTCCGCTAGGAAATACAGTCCCAGGAGAAGACAGCTTTCACAGAGAAATTAAAAACGACCACGCCTTCTAGAATTGTGCATGAGCGTTAGAAGGCGAAACACTGAATTTTAAGGTGTGTGTATCCCCTGAATATTTGATTTAGAAAGTTTAGGGAATTTGTAAAACTAACAGGAAAACTAAAATACAGTTTTATGTTTTGGAAATTGGTCGTCAGTAACATAACATGTATGCAGGTTGTANAAAACTAAAATACAGTTTTATGTTTTGGAAATTGGTCGTCAGTAACATAACATGTATGCAGGTTGTATATACTGGTCCTTTAAAATAGCCAGCTACAGATCAGTCTCAGTGTCAGTGTTACTCTTTATTATTTCAGATCAGCCATCTTCTTCTTCTTCTCCTGTGGAGAGTGAGTGGTTCCGCCTCAAGCTAGATGCCATTTCAACTTCTCAAGACGAGCGAGAAGTGTCGAGGCAGGAAGCTGACCAAGAGCAGCAGGAGTGGGACGACTAACAGTACACTTCCTGCCCTCAGGGTAAACAGTTCCATGCTTCAGCTTTATGTGTGTATTTATATACATGCATTATGGCTTAGACTCCTACTCAAGAATGAAAATGAAATGTCGATCACGTTGCTGCTCCTTCACTCAGCTGCTGATGCTAACAGAAAAACCTGCACGTTTTGTTTTTTTTCCTGTGTGGTGAGCAAACGCGTGTAGGCGGCCTTGACGAGAGACGTATGTAGAATGGAAAACCACACAAACCGAAACCACAGATCACAAGTTGTTCTTGGACCTAAATAGGAACTGAAGTATTCACGTCGCAATGAGCAGATGTGCAGAACGGAGACAGAACGTATACAAACGAATCAGCAAGAGACACTACCACACACACACACACACACACGGCAGAAAAGTGATGATTGTTAGCAAAAGATGAAAGCAGCTGTATGTGCTGCATATAAGCGCTTCTAGCATAATACAGAAGTGGCCTGATTCGCCCATTTTAGGGAAGGTGTGTAGGTGTGTGATGAAGAGTGGTGTGTACTTTGGTGCGTGTACTGTGGAAGGATGTTAGTGTGGGATTGACTGGTGAGCATAAACAAAAACAACGGCGCCACCCACTTAGTTTGAAGATGGATTTGGCAGAACGCCACTGTTTATTCATGCACGAGGACGGGAAGTGGATTTGAATTTAACGTGTGTACGTGCATCGCCAACGTGCACAGTGTGTGAACACAAATCCATACAGGAAACTGGTTAGCTAATGGATTTATACTTTTCATTTGCTATTATGTTCAATACTTTTAGTCAAGATTTCTTTTACATTTTCCAATCCATTAAATGTATGCAAGACGTAGATTTACAGCTTGCAAAATTACTTACTCTGAATAAATCAATTTACACCTGCGAAATCTAGATCTGTTACTCTGAGTAAGCATATACCAATTTATGCTGATTTCAATCCAATTACGGTGTTTATATGATGTTTGAAAAAAAATGATTGATTGCCTTAATCCAAGTATAATCAAAGTTTTACTGTGCGTGCATTACACTGATCTCAAAACAGTCTCAGCAAATTCATGATGATGGAAATCCATCACAGCGGTGCAAAAACTTTAATGCAGGATATTTGACAGTTTTCACGCCCCAAATCAAACTCAAGAAAACCCAAGTGATTTGATGTTTTGCCCAGAAATTTAATTTCTGCAGAGTAGAAATGTCTCTGAAACAGCATGTAGGCCCAAACAGGAAACTGAAAGCAAGACTAACACAGTTTTTAGCCGCTCCTTAAGGCAGTCGGAGGAAACTTTCAACCAATCAGAGGACGCTGACCGACTGAAAAGTTTGCACACATCGACACAGTGTTTAGATTTATACCAGTGTGTGGCTAATTTGCACCTCTCAGACGTGGGGTCCTTGCAGTTGAGCGGGTATTTGAGCTCGATGACGTGGCCGTTCCTCTCGCGCAGGAGATCCTGCTGCTCGGTGTAGTACTGCACCAGCTCAGCCAGCGTGGCAAACTTCTCGCCTCCATACAGGTCGTAGTAGTCGCCCGAATTCTGGATCTTAATGTGGGTCACTTCATCGTTTCTCCTGAGCAGGAAAATCGGAGAGGAAAATTAATTTCTCAAACAGAGGTAGACTCACTGAAAACAAAAAAGCATTTATCATCCAATTTGTTTTCTTGTTTGCACCCTGGAAGAATATAAGCAGTGGAATCACAATACACAAAATCACACACAAACTCTTACTGTCTGCTCACACATCTGAAAGCGTGATCACACACACACTTTTATACACATTTGCACCTACAGTCACTCTGAGAAGGTGTGACTGCATGTACACTAAAAAATCTCCAGCTTCCCTTTACTGTCATTTTGAGAGTTCCAGCCTTATTTTTCTTTAAATCAGGTAAATGACTCCACCAGTTGGGTGACATCACACGTTTCTGATGTAAATGAGCTATTAAGTGTAATTTTCATTAACTGTGACATCTGAATCAAGATAATAACACTAAATCTCTGCAAAGCTGCACATAGTGATGCTCTGCACCTCTGCTGACAAAAAGCTGCAAACATTACAGGAAGGAAAATGCAAGAAAAAGCTGCCAAAACCTGCTGATATACATATATAATGACTTATACTGCATCGTTTGACTTCCATAAACAAAACAAGGAAAATCTATTCACAAGGGAGCATCCTTGTTTTAATACCCAGATGTTTTCATATCTAATGTATTAGGCAGAAGGCTGAAGTTCATCATAACAGTTTATCATGCAGAAAAACAGATAAGCTCCAAACATTTGCTCCCTTTTTGTATATTCAAAGTCCTCTGGGTGGTTTGAATGCGCACGCACAAATGTGAACACACACCACACACGCACACACACACACACACATAAGATGTTATCTATGAGTGAGATGTGACTGAACATCTCAGCTGCTAAATGTTTTTCTCCAATGACATCATCTGGTAAGGAGAGGTAAATAAAATATACTGTAAACATATTAAGTACACACACACACACAGAGCGTTAGGGTTGCTCAGGCAGTCTGTCGTGTCTGAACATGACATACAACAGTCTCTCTCTTTCTCCTCAAACTCATTATCAGCTAATCTTCATATCAAATGACACAAATCTGATTTCCCTCCATCACTTTTCTCATTGTCCTCGTGAAATTCACATTTTTTTTTCTTCCTTTTCTCTGACATAAATCCGTCTGAAACTCTCCTTCACTCTTGTATTTACGGCTCACAGTCTATCCATCTCTCTCTCTCTCGTCATTAGCCCGTCTCCCAGTATTTCCTGGTAATTGCTTTATGGCTCTATTAGCGGCTGTTGGCAGGGTGCCAGCGCTCTATGGCCCCGTTAAAGGCCCCTCCTCAACTTTCAGGCCAAAGCCCCATTTTTCCTCTCAGAGTTTAACACCATTAACTCTGGAATGAGTCAAACACATCCGATTAGATTTTCAGTCACTCCTCTGCTCTCAGGCGCTGATAACCTTCCCGGATTCGCTGCGGCCGTCTTCCTACAGATGGAACATAAGAAGCCTGAGTCACCACCATCCACCATCTTCAAATTAGCACTGCTAAACTATTTATCAGCTATAAGTCACCTTATACTTGCATTAATGTTATGAATAAGGAATACTAGGAATGCTGCAGCAGATACATCACATCTACATGCAGAATTATGTGTTTAAAGAGCCACAGCAGTGAATCATGCAAAACAGTATTCACAGCTCTCTGCCTAAACAACTAATACACTGATGAGATGAAAAACTGGAACATATATTACTCAAAATGCACATAAATATGCATGCACAAACCCAGGATGTATAAATTATTCTTCCCTGCTTTTCCCTGAAGCTCTTTCAAGCATTATTTTTCCCTTTCACCGCTCCCAGCCCACATATCAACCAGAGCTGATGAAGTTTTTGCCTCTATTTCAATTCTGCTTATGTATGTCAAAATGTAAGTAAAAGATATGAGATGAAAGAATGCTGATACTGAAAATGACTGTGATCAGATATTCCAGAGCTGCTTTAGTGTTGCTGAGATGTTCTAAACAAACATCGGATTATTATTAGCTCTGCTAATCAGCTAGCAACAGCAAATGTAGACAGTGCTGCTCATACGCAACTTTAGCGATTTATGTTGAATGCATTCATATTCCTGTCTCCTTCATTTACCTGTTGGTCTTCAGAATGAAAAAAGTAAAATAAAAGCAGACATATATGGAAAGCCAAACGCGCCAAAATTAAATATATAAATTTTAAAAATTATTTAAAAATGCATTATTTTAATTAGTTGATCATATATTCGAATTATAAGCAGCTACTCACTCATTATAAGCAGCTACTTATGCATAATAATAAGCATAATTAAGCATAGCATAGCATAATAAGCATAGCATAATTATAAGCAGCTACTCAAGCATGAAAAAATCTCAAAATTTAATTTGGTGACAGTTTCATAGTTGTAGTAGAAAGTTTTGACTTACAGTCAAGTTTGTCTACCTGCGCTCACTACTGGAATCTGGAACAACCAATCAGCTAAGGCCACGCCCTCTGGTCCTGAAATCTCGTCAGAAAGCTCATCATGAAATGTCTCATTATGATATACGAAGAGCGTTCGGAAAAATGGTGTTATAAAATAAAAAGGAGACTTAAAAAACGGGGTATTATGAAATAAAACTAGTGTTATGAAATAAGATTTCATGATAATAATGATTTATGGAATTATTTCATAATTTATTGGTATTTCTGCATGGAGTTATTTATTTCATAATATTGTTTTTATATATTTAATTTTGGCATGTTTGGCTTTCCATAGACGTATGATAATTCTAAATGGCCACCAGGTGTGTTAGGTGAAGGTGTTTAAAAACCCTGCACGCCCACACAGGTGTTTTCATTGCTGTTTATGCTCAATAAATAACACAAATTACTACAAGAATACACAACAATATTGCATATAATACTCTGGATTTTAGATTTAGCTAAAATAAATACAGCAGAGATGTTGGTGTGAACATACCGCATGTTCATCTTTAACCGCCATTGTTCTTATGCTTCATATAGACAATGAAAGGGAATATTATCCGAGCGTCTTTATCCTGAGAAAAGATCAAATCAACCAGACTAAGTGGAAAAAATACCTGTGTGGGTGTGACAGATGTGCTGCGGCTTTAAAGGAGCATTTCACCGTTAACAATGACTACTGAACATGACAGACCTTGGCTACAAGCAGAAAAAGTGCATTTTCTCTTCCTATTGAGTGACATTTGAATACAGGAAAACAACTGAGATTAACTCGATGTCCATAATAATGATGAGGAAATTCTCTTTCAATTGACTGTGTAAACTATAAATATCCTGGCTGCAGAGGAAACACATCGAAGTAAACTTAGGATATCATACATAATACAGAGCCGAGAGGAAAAATCCATTTAGTCTCTGTGGAAATAATCCCTGCAAAAATTCCCTTTTAAGATTTCCTGTACAATTCTTCCTCTGAGTTTTTTGAATATGAAAGAGCATAAAAAATGATGGAGGAAACTTGAACGGACTCGTCTCCTTATGGAATTGGACTCGGTTGTAAATTATTGCCAAACTTCACACCTTCAAACTTTCTCTCGCTCTCTCACTGCGATTTATAAAACGCTGCTTGATTATATTTTCAAAGCCCTTGAAAAGCTCTCATTAGTCTGAGTTTTGGCCTTCAGACATCATCTAACCTCCTGGACCAGGAGAAAGGAGAGGTGGAAGAGATAAGAGGAGGAGGAGGAGGAAAGACAGAAAAGACGATAAGACAGAAAGAGAGAGACAAACGGAACATTTACAGACTGTCCCACTCATCGTGGCCTCGGTAAGAAGAAACCTGCCTAGTGACGG
>VXCM01007021.1:37500-42965 GCA_014773175.1 Lucifuga dentata
CCGTTGCAAAGGAAGAGACACTTTTAAAACTCTTTCTATCTCAGTTTGTCTTCCTCCTCTGTGTGTAGTGTGTGTGTGTAGTGTGTGTATGGTGTATATGGTGTATATGGTGTGTATGCATTCAAGTGAATCTCAGCACATCTGGCCTGAATCATTCAATCTTTCAATCCAGATGTGCTGTAAGAAAATAAAATAATCTCAATAATTTCTAATCTTTGCTTGAATATCATACAAATTACAAAACTGCAGATTCCTATTTTAACTTAAGCATAAGTTTAAATGCCATGTCTTCATCCTCAGACATGATTAGTCACCTGCTCAGCAACAGGAAGGAGTTAGAGGAGGTGCTCGTCTTTCCTTAATTCCCAGCTTCTCACTTCTCACCTCACTCAGACTGAAACTGCGGTCACATGAATGCTATCACAGTGCTAAAGCCGTGACCTTTGAACTCTTGAGTTTTAGACTTTGAACTTGTGGGTGGAAAAAGATGGATCTACCTGACAGAAAGGGTGAAATCCCCCGGATTGCTCTTGCTGGGCCGGGCCAGGAAACTGCCGTGGACGCCTCGGGTCAACAGGAGCTGCTCTGCCTCGATTCCGGTGATGTTAGGGTGGAACCACCTAAAAAAAAAAGAGAGAGAGAATATCACATCAGAGGAAAAATATTGGAATGGGTGACTCATAAAAGAGATAAAAGTGAGAAGACCTGTTAGAAATGAAAAGGTGTTGGTGGTTTTCATTACATTTCTTCAGCAGAAAATATAGATAAGGACTCTTACTCTGAAAAGGTTTATCCATGGATTGTTTATAACAATATTCATTCATCGCCTTTATTATCATTGTACTAAGCAATACAACGAGATTAGGAGCACTACTCCTGCATGGTGCACACCATAAATACATTACAAAAAAAAACAACAACAAAAAAAAACAAAACAAGTCACATCAAGTTAAAGTGCAGGTAAAAAGTGACACAGTGTTCAAAGTGCACAGTGCGTAGCGTAATATTGTACTAGAAATGATCATTGTTTGTTGAGGGTGATTATTGCATTTGGAAAGAAACTGTTTGTAAATCTGGTAGTTCTGGATTTGATGGATCTATAACATCTGCCAGAAGGTAACAGTTCAAACAGATGATGACCGATATCTAACAAGATCTTGGCTCTGATCTTGGCTTTAGGTCATCATTCTGTGGTTCAAACTAAATAAGGCGGCGGCATTTCAGCACGGTAAACATGCAAACCGTGTTTTACAGAACTTCAAACCCAAAGCTAATGACTACTTCTTACTTCCTGTGTGGCAAAACACTGCAGCAAATATTTATCCAATCCACTTCTCAGCTATGTTGACCGACAGAATGTTTGACCCTGCCACTTAGCGAAAACACAATCTATCAATTTTTCATTATTCACAAATACTTAGAAGATATAAACCACAGTTTGCACACAGAGGAAAGTGCACGACTTCACTGCAGCACTGAATAAAAACGTGGAATAATGAGCGTTTAGTGAAGCTAAATGTCAGCGTGAGCGGCTGCATGCCAGCAATCGTAGATCATTGCTTAAACCTCCATAACTGCTGTGTGGCTTTAGCGGCTAACCCAACACACCATTATACATTAGCCAATAGCCGTCCACACCGCCGTGTGTGTGTGTGTGTGCGTGTGTGTGTGTGGAAGCAGGAGCGCTTGATAATTGACATGAAACTGCGTGTTGTGTTTATCAGTAATGAAGGGAAAAATGCTTTTCAGGTATGGGGGGGNTTAAAAAAAAAAAAAAAGATCATTTTGCAATATTTATTTTATTTTAGGCAGCATTTTAGCAAAAATATCTACTGACAGCTGACAGACAGAATGAAAGCCACGTAAAGGTTGGATACAGCAAACACTACGAAAAACTATGAATAAAAACCATTCCAACTAGTACGTTTTCAATGTCCCTGTTGACCCTATTTATAATATAATATATATATATATATATATATATAATGACCCTATTTGCNACCCTATTTATAATATAATATATATATATATATATATATAATGACCCTATTTGCCTATTTGAAATTGCCAATTTCTTGCCTATATTTATTTATCCAGGCAATTTTCTTGGATGCACAAGCTCATTTCTTCACATTTTAGTGTATCAATGCCTTTTCCTGTATTTCCCAAAATGACGTGGAGTGATTTTTCCTTAACAACATAGATTGTTAAAGCTTTTTATATTTTCTCCAGTTTCTTATTGTTATTTCAAGAAAAACAAAACAAAACAAAGATGTTGCTTCCATCTTTGTAAAACATCTTTTCTTGTGCAGCAGACTGGTTTCCCTCCTTTATTAACAGCTGATATTTCCAGATATATGTTAATATTATGAAAAGTTGTCAAATATGTCTCATCTCAGTATTTAATAAACTGACTTCAACAGCATTTTAGTAACATGCAGGACAGCATCATATTATATAAAAAAAAAAAGAATTTTTTTTTTTTTTTTTNAAATTTTTTTTTTTTTTTTGTTATGACTAATGGAAGCCAAAAATGATTGTTAGATTAATCAGATTAATCAATTACCAAAATAACCTTTAGTTCAGCTGTTATGACTGTGGAAAAAAATGCTAATAAATGTCAGTGATTCAACGAGAAGCCAATGTTTTTCTGACAGACGTTCAGTATGAATGAGTCATGGAACTTTAGTATTTCACAACCTAAATCACACCTTTAAGCACCGTCAAAATCACCCCACAAGTTAAAACATCGCCCCACCTTGTCTTCCCCTTTGTCTCATTAATAAAGTTATTTTGAATAAATGGTCCACACAAAACTCTGGCTTTAAAGGACCATACCATCCATTTTACATGTTTGAGTCTAATATATTCAGTTTTCATACATGTTATGTTACTGACAATCATTTCCCAAAGGATAAAACCGTATTTCAGCTTTCCTGATATTTTGCTAAATCTCTTAATCTTTCAAAATCAAATATTCAAGTGATACACCCACCTTAAAAATCCATGTTTCTCCTGCTAATAGTTACACAGCCTTATGAAGTCACGGTCCTTTAAATTTTTCCATAAACGCAGGTCTTCTTTTGGGACTATATTCCCCGGTGGAGGCATACATTCACTCCACGCTTTTTATTGAGCTTAAACACTAAAATTACATAACTTCTAAAAAAACCTGAATACACGTCTTGTTGGTGATGATGGATTACCTATCCCAAGAACGTTTACAGTATCAACAAGTTGATTTTAATAGCAGAATGAACTGAAACCAATGGAGGTCTGGAAGGTAGGAAAAACATTTTTAATTCACCGTTCCAGTAGTATGCTTGGGAAATGATTGTCAGTAACATTACGTGTATGAAAACTGAACATATTAGGCTCAAATGTGCAAAACGGATGGTATGTCCTTTAATAATATAACAATTGATTTACAGAGATGTGATCACTCGGCAGAATCCAGAGGCTTGAAAGATAAAAAAGCTTCTGGAAAACATACACAAACCACCACAGATCATTAATAATATGACATGGATATATAAATATATCCATGCATACTGGTGTGTAATCATTTTAAATGCCATGCTGGACCAAGAGTTACACCAAACTATTAGCTTTTACAAGCTCTGATATTCAGGACCCTCAACAGGCCTTTATGCACGTGTTCATCTTTGCTCAGGAACAATGATGAAAATGTCAGTAAGACTCTGGACCAACTTTTGACACACAAGCCAGACTAGACATCTGGTCCAGACTGCACCTGACCCCTGATCCTGGGGGGGTAGACTCTGATCTGCAGCGCTTTCTCTCAATCCACATCCAGTGGATCAGATTATGCAGGACTTTTGAAATAGTAAATTGTGACAGATTACCAGGGGATTAGTCACAAATACATTTAAGAACAGAGGGTTGATTGGACAAACCCCCCCTCCCTTNGGGGGGGGGGAAGCATAGAAAGCATAGAGAGGTAATGTTTGAGAGAGAGGGTGAGACAAAGTTGAACGTATTGTCCGGAACACCCAAAGTTAAGCCTTAGAAGATAAATGGAGACTCATGAATCCCTCTGGCAGATCACCTTGTCCCAGAATAGTAAAAAAAAAAAAAAANAAAAAAAAAAAGAAAAACACCAATGACACCAGTAAGTCATGGTGTGTGTGTGTGTGTGTGTGTGTGTGTGTGCTAACAGAAATAGCAAAACCAATGCAGCATCAACATTCTCATTCTGAACGAAATCAAACCTCCAAATGGGAAAATATTTAAAGTGCATTCTGGAGAATTTGTACGGAGATCTGTTTTTTTTTTTTTTTTTTTTTTTTTTTTTTAATGGAACATACCATAATTTTCTCCCTGGCAATATTACTCAGCGTTTTCCATGACGTGCTCAGTATAAATACTTATTTTCATGTTTGAAATGGTTTATCTTATGTTTCTCGGGTCTCTTGTGGAAAAGACATCTCAGTCTTCGGAAGACTAAAACTTTTTGGGTTTAATTTAAGTTCTAGTGAAAATTCCAAAGACAGCAAATCTTCAGGAAAATGTGTGTAAAATAATGCAGGATGTCCACAATATTTTCATTTGATGTAACGGTGCAGCCTTTAAAATAAAAGGTGTCTGGAGATTGAATATTTTACTAATTGTAAGCATCATATAGCTTCAATAAATTGCTGCAACAAATGGATCCAAATCATAATTGACATGTTATTTTTAGAGGAGCTGAAAGGAAAAATCAAGAGTTTTAGATGATTCATCTTATTATTTAGATTATATTTATGTTACAGTGGTCTTGTAAAATAAATTTTTGGTCTTTGACGTCAGCTGGAGGACAGATTATTCTTCGTATTGTTTTTAATCTTACACAGATTCGTACGAGAAATTAATAGTGAAGAAACAATGTCTTCTGTCACTAATCCATATATAATCCCTCATGACAGCACTGCTGTCACATCAAACGTTCAAACAATGGAGACGGGTTCGAATCCGCTGTGAAAACTGTCTGTGCTTCGAACACAACAAACACACAACAGCTATACGCCACAACTTTTTAAACACACACACATAAACTCTTACAAGCCTCTTAACGCTACAGGGTAACTCCAACCCTTTATTGCCAACACACACAATAGACAGCAATGCCCATGCAAACACACACATACACACACACACACACACACACACACTTAGGCACTGCCAAGTCTCCTCATGCTCCTCCAAGTTCACCTGTTATCCTGAAGTACTGGATTCTACGCAGCTTTGCCTTTCTCCAAGCACAGCAAGACAATTAGCATTATTAAAAAAAAAGTGTGTGTGTGTGTGTGTGTGTGTGTGAGCTGAAGTGCAGCGTGAGTTTTTGTGCCCTACCTCACCATTCTGGCTGAAGCTGCCACAGCTCCTTGCTTCAGGAGCCTCAGACTTTAGTAATCCAGCACTAGGCACTGTGTTACACAAGGGAGGGAGGGAGGGAGGGAGGGGGT
>VXCM01007022.1:0-14665 GCA_014773175.1 Lucifuga dentata
ATTCGGGCTTGGGACCGGCACAAGGAGGACACTGGCTTGTGCCCCCTTGAGGCTGCATTTTATGCATCACGTTACGTTTTGTATAAATATATAAAACAGTTTGTGCTACCATAAGTGCACGGCTCCAGTCCGATCCGGCTTGACAAGTTTGTATCTGTAGCATATATGTTTGTGGTGTTCCTGAGTGTTGGCCATTTGCCAACACTCGCTATAAAAGAAACCTATAAAATCGCAGGTATACATTAATATACTATGTTATTAATCACTATGACGTTTACATTAATACTATACTATATTACGAATCAGTATGACATTTACATTAATACTATATTATGAATCAGTATGTCTTTACATTAGTAGTGTAGTGTACAGTATATAGCTAATAGAACGCCGATTAAAAATTGATCAGTCGACAAACTAATAAAATTAATTTCACTTTGATTTGGTCAAAAACTAGTGATTGTTATGTATCCTACATGGACAGTGTCAGACCTAAATGCAGTTCTTAGTATAATATTTAAATCTGCTGCATGAAGTTTAAAGTGTCAGAGCTGTAGAATGTGCAGCATCACGTTAGGAATAAACAGTGCATTGAGATGCATTGAGTGATAAATTACATAAAACTTACACATAAACTATCAGCAACTTTCTGCAGCATTCCTCTCTAGCCTTATTTGCAGCAACGTGTTGCTTTTAGCAGTTATGATATGTTTGAAATCTTCATAACGCTGCATGATAACTTTGCTCCTCCTGACGCAAATAAACAGCTCTGATTGGTCCATTTTGTCCAGTTGTAGAGGTAAATGAGGCCGACACGCCCCCTTTATGGGAACGCGCACAGAGCTTGATGAGGAAAGCCTGGGTTGACAAAGACGGTTGATAACCAGCGTCATGGTACCTGTTATCTCTGACTGGAGTTTTAGGCTTTGTGGAGCAGCTAAGGCAAAGAAACCCTGGATCTGATGAACGTGCTTCATGGTACAGACCTCTGGTGACGACAGACGGATCACCTAAGCTGACACAATAATTTCATCATTTTCTGGTGTTTCATACAAGCATTTATATTGATGTAAGTCAAATTTTATGATTTCTGGACTTTAGAGTTAAGAAGAAAAGGCTTCTATAAGCGACTGTCAGATATGATAATTTCATTTTGTTTGATATTGGTATCCTGACAGCAGTGTTGGTTATGTAAGAACACAATGCAATTCCATCGCAGAATAACTACATCACAGTAATGTCAGTAAAAACTGTCAGAGAAACACGAACAAAAGATCTCTGCAAGGTCTGTACCCAATTACCTGCTCCCTGACGGAACACTAACGGCTTACTGGAACAGAAAATCAACCTGTACAATAAAAAATGTCTTTAGGTCACTATGATTTATGCTGCAGTTTACAGCGAGCCCCACAGAATTCCAGTCATAATGGTAAATCTGCAGATATGAGCACTATAATGAAATCAGGGCATGTTCAGTCTCTGAGGTTTGATGCTGATCCCTATTTTGATCGCTAGTAGATACTAAAGAGCAAACATTTTACAGTGTCGACTCCTGCTTGAATACAATGGAATCTATGGGAATATTTTGACATAATAAAGACAATAGAAACTATGTAATAGAAAACTGAAAGTTTAATTTTGGTCTTAAAGGACCATACCACTGATTGTGCCTGTTTGAGCCCAATAAATACAACCTGTAAACACGGTCCATTATTGACGATCATTTCCCAAAATATGCTACTTTAGTGGTAAATTTTAGATTGTTTTTCCTACCTCCAGACTGCCATTGGTTTCTACAACAGCGTATTAGCGCTATAAAAGATGAAAAAAAAAAAGAGGGGGACATTATTTTGAGTTTTCAAACTCTAAAATTTGCTTGTTTTAAAAGTTTGCAAGCTTATGATAATTTGATGATTTTGCGCTAAAAGCACCAGTATTTCTTTGTTGCTAAATATGATGGAAAAGTATAACTGAATAAGGTCATGTATTGCAGGCATAGTCACAACGTAAGGCGGTTCGATTCCCATTCTCATTATTTTCCCTTTATCTTTATTAAAAACAATATAAAAAATGATTATTCATCATTAAAATAATTTTCATTACCTTTTTTAGTTTTTAAACTCACACATTTGTGATTTTTTTTTTTTTTTTTTNTTTTTTTTTTTTTTTTTGTGAGTACATGACCTTATTAAATTATACTTTTCCATCAGATGTAGCAATAAAGAAATACTTGTGCTTTTAGCGCAAAATCATCTAATTATCATCAGCATACAGACTTCTAAAACTGCAAATTTTCAAGTTTTTAAACTCACAAATTTGTGAGTTTAAAAACTTGAAATAATGCCCCCATAATGCCCCCAGTCTTATATGGCCCTAATACAATGCCCTAGGTTTCAGTTAATTCCACTATGATATAAAAATCAACTTGTAGAGACTTGAAACTGATTCAACACGGAGCTGCAGGGAATAATTTAGTATGTAGTTACTGTGATTTTCTTTTTTTATGAATCCCGCCTTTCAGTTTGAACTTCACCTGAAATTGTATGCCTGCATCTTTCCATTCATACCAACTGTATATAAAACACACCTTTGTTTAATTCTTCTGCAAGTTTACCTTTCTTTGCTCCATGAATAATTCCTCATTTATGGTCTGGCCTGCCGTTTAACATTTACATTCTGAGCACGTCACTGAGTCTGAGCAGAGCTTCTGTCCTGCTCAAAGACACTTCAGCAGGAAATGCTGCTGTTACTGGAATCCAACAGATTTCATTTCTCAGCCTCTTTTCATCCTCCATCTGTCCTCCTGCATCTCCTCCTCATCCCTCTCTCTCTCTCTCTGTCTCTCTCTCTCTCTGCAGCCCCATAATGAGAGGAAGAGGAAGTTTGATGAGTGAGAGTTTTAATTTTTCAGCGCAGCAGGGGTAATAGTTGTGTAATCACAAGATGACACTTTGAAATGTTGATGTAAGTGTGGGAGGCTGCGTGTAACGTTCACATTGTATATTACTGCACAGGAAAGGGAACGACTTCACATCCTCATTTATCTACAGAGTAAATACTGGAACCCTTGATAAATAAAAGAAAAATGGGCAGTGAAAAAAATGTCTTTTAGTTTATCCTCTTGATCTTTCATTCAAAATATTAACAAAAATACAACCTCCAATTAAAGTCAAATAATTTAAAGGAAAAAGAATTTTTTATCATGAAACAAATATTTCTCTCAGTGGTTCTGATCGTAGTTTTGGAGACTTTCTGACCTCAAAACCAACTAACATCTGGAATTCTCCAACTGTGATGCTTTGTCCACTCGAACCATCATCATCATCATCACCATCACCATCATCATCATCATCATCATTATCATCATCATCATCACATCATCACCATCACTGTGTGTGGAATCTATACACACACTTCCAGGACCATTGAGAAAAATAGTTTCATGACAAGAATTTCTTTTTCCTTTCAGTCATTTGACTTTAATTAAAGGTTATATTTTTATTCATATTTTGAAGGAAAGGTCAAGAGGATAAACAGTAAAGACTTTTTTTCACAGCCTATTTTGCTTTTATTTACTGAGGTTGAAATATTAGAAAAAATAAAGATAAAAATAAAAGTGCGAGTTAACATTGACACATGGGTCTCGTAGCGTTTGCTACTGGAAGAATGAAAGCAGATTTATACATCCACTCATCCTTCAACTCTCGCTTTTCCTGCTCAACTTTTCTCATCTTTGAGCCATTTGACTACTTCATTTGACTGTTAGCACATCTGCTCAGCTAATTTTCAGGCATGGTGAGGCTTAACCCTTAAATGCATGAGTCGTTTTCCATCCATTCCTACATACGTCGGGTCGTTAGACACCCTTAACTTACGCAACACAAATTGAGCTAGAAAATAAAATACTTTTGCTTGTAAACTTTTCAGAACATTGTATGAATGATAACAAATCCACACAAAAAAAAAACAAAACAAACAAAAAAAAAACAAAAAAAAAACATTTTTTGCCATATTATATTTTACAGTGACTTATAGATCCTGTCATTGGTGGTGTGCCAAACTCCAAATACCTGCCAAAAATCACATCCCCACTTTTGCCAAGACTTGCATCCACTATAAATAATTTTCTGAATAAGAAGGAATGAAATCAGCTTCAGAGCCGTTTGGATGTGAAACAGGGTGAGTTTGGTGATGTGAGCCTCCTCAGGGCTGAGAAAGGACGGGATGCATTTTTTCAGGAAGTGGCTCTTCTGCCCAGATTTGTGTCCAGTGTAAATAACTTTTGGAAGATGAAGGAATGAAAAGACGTTAAAAACTCATATTTGGGGTTATTTTTGTGAGACAGGATGAGTTTGATGAATGTAACCCTCCTCAGGACCGAGAAAAGAGGGGATGCATTTTTCGGCAGAAATAAATACTGAATCGCTGCTGCCCAACAGACTTACTGCAGGTATTACTGTTACTGCCTGTAAGAAGTGCCATAATCACTGTTTGATAAAAGTTATTTAAAGGAATAAATACTGCCTTGGATTACATATATGATCCATTGTCCGTGAGTGGGGATGAAATTCTCGGCAGAGACGCCGTCCTCGGCAGAATACCGGAGCATCACAGCCATGCTGCTACGCAGTAAAGCGCTTTACACGGCGCTGCAGCGTCTTTCTGTAGCAGTAAGCTAGCAGCATAGTTTACAGCAGAAACAGCTTCTTCCTCCTAGTTTCAGTATTTGATCATCATATCAGTGATACTACAGCGCCACCTAAGGACCAAAGTTCAAAACAACGAGTATCTGCTGCCTGTTTACCAGGAAAAAAAAAAAAAANGAAAAAAAAAAAAAAGTACCGTTGTTACATACATCAGGTCTCCAGCGACCCGATACACTTTTTAGCAAAAAACATTAGAAAAACAATTAGTTTCATCAATTTTGACAAATCGAAACCATAAAACTGTTACAAACAAATAGTTTGAGGAACACCAGGAGTTTGAGGTCTTAAATGAAAAAAATGAATGAGTTAGAGGTGGTAATGTGGTCCTGGGTCGCTAACGACCCGACCTACGCATTTAAGAGTTAACACGATTGGACAAGAGGCTTCAGCCAGAGGATCCATAGATCTATCAGCACATTATGTTGAACAGAAATATCTGCTTCTGTCTTTACACTAATGTAGTATTTGTGGATATTAAGGTTATTACAAAAGAATAAATCCTGTAATTCAGTCATTAGCTCTATCTGTTTGTTAGTATTTGAGCATTTCTTTATGTGCAGATATGCACATTTAATTTGATGGCATTTGGCCTTTAGGTGGCGACAACATTTAACAGCAACAGCAACAATTAAATAGCCACGACTCAGTCCGTTTAATGTAATACTCAGATTTTTTAATCTGAATTGCAATTAATGTAATAATAAGGGCAAGATGTATACATATTATTATTATTAGTATTAGGATTTGGTAGGTTGCATGTCGTGTTGAGTAATTAGACTATGAACCTTGACCTTCGGTCAGGTGAGCGCATGCATGCGGCTACGCTGACGTCTCAATAAATCCTTTTACAATCTCATAATCTGGGTGTGTAAATGTAATAGTATGATGTTGTTGCACTAGATTATAAATAAAGAAAATAAATTGCTGTATGCCACTGTATTGAATAGATGCAGACTTTTATTTTGAAAGGCAGACGCTAGCACTGCGTCTGCCTTTCTATGGTGCTATGAATACTTTATGATAGTGTTAATGTACATATGTATTATATTTTGTTATGCAGAGTTTGCGTACTGTTTTGGGAAAATTGATGTTCAGTATTTCAGGATACAGCAGGACGATTGTTTGGTTTCATGAGCAGTATATATGCTACACTTCCACCAACATAACTTCCTGTTTGCTGGTTTCCATGGAGGAGGTACACGCATTTTTCTGCTGTGCAGAATTTTATAATTTTCATTAGTTAAACGATGGTTTTAGGTTGGTAAAACATATTTTATAATGACAATATAGAGTTATTACTGTACTTTACTTTGTGTTTTGTGTTACATAAACCTGTAAAATATAAGAAGAATTGTTGTAGCATGTGGGCAGGCTGCCGAGCGTTACCCGCGTTACAATGTTAGTGTCTCTTTACATGTGTAAATGTGAGCTGTGAGTGATTTCTAACATGAAACAGGCCCAGAGCATGATGACAGACACAAAGCCACACATGCTGTGTTTTTCTTTATTGTTGAAGTAAAACGAATTTAAAAACCAGCTGAGTGTCAACTTATTCCATCTACAAAAACACAATGCAGAATCAGACACACTACATTAAGATTACTCTGGTTTATGCTGATTTCAGTGGAATTATGTGGTGTTTACATTATGTTTGAAAAAAAAGACTTATTGCTTTGATTCATGAATCGATTTATTGCTTTTCCCCACTTTTAGGATCCCTGGGTTGACTGACCTTAACAAACGGACCTTTGTCTTATTGAAGATTTTCTTTGTGGACCTTTAAGATTTGTATTTGAGTACCCCTGCTTTATGTACTTTGCATATATACAAAGTATATAAAGTTGTGCACTGAAAAGCTTGATTAATGTGGCTTATCACATGCTTGAGCAGCAGTGTGTGTAGGTGCTGTGGTGCTTTCTGGTTTCCTGACATGCTTTAAAAGCCTGAATGAGCCATAAAGAATCAGATCGTGCTTTGTTCCCTCATGGTACAGAAACAAGCTAAGAAAAGTCACCCGCTTCCTCTCCTCCGTGCTTCTTACAACATGAAAAAGAACCAAATCATTTCATTTTCTCTGTCCATGACAGTAATCTGTCACTTCAGACCAACACATCTAGCCTTCATTTATCAAGTGTAACAGCACTGATGGATCATTTCAAAGGCCATCTGATGTCGTGATGCTAGAAATGTTGCTAACATGAGGCAGTTGAATGACACTGGTGCTAATATACGCTGGTGACAACTTCAAACATCCGTACAAAACTAAAAGTTACCATGCAGGCAATGATCACTGACTAATGAATAAAGAAATCTGGGTCAAATGATTAAAAAGTCTTTCAGTTTCAGGAAAGTTCCATCATAGGACATTTCCACCAAAGTGAAAAGGGTTTCATTCTGGTTCGCAATTTAGAACCATCCTGAGCATTTGATAAAAATAAATTAGTTTGGAACCAGAAAATATCAGGATCTGAGGTGGGAGCCATGACAACATCAAGGTGTGTTCATGGTCTGTACAACATCCAGTTTGTTCATGTAACTCTGTTGGACTGAATTAAAGTTTTTAAATGATAAAAAGCTTGCAGGAAAACAATGCGGTCTGCCATCCTTTTTCCCCACTGATCTACTTCCAAAAAAAAAATAAAAATTCTAATGTTCCTTCCGATGTTAATTCAGGCCGGTTCACTAAATGACACCTTGGTCCCACACATGGACCCAGTTTGCAAACCAGAACGTTTTTGTGTAAAAGCAGGAACCACCTGCAGTCTGAATCTCAACAAATTATTACAATGGTTTACACAACTATGTTTGGAATTGTTACCAGCAGTGTATCAAACGTAGCCTAGGCTACTGAACATGCTAAATGCTAAGCTAAGTTGGTAGCCTCGTTTAGCTTAGCCTAGCCTGTTGGTGTGCTCCATCTAGCTACAAGGAAATGCAGATTAACTTGAAAGCAAATTGATCTGTATTTTCATCCATTTTTTGAATTTTTCATTACAGAGTTCAAACACAAAACACCAAGTACAAACTCACACATACACACACCAACTTAACTAATAATAATAACAATAATAATAAAGAATTTTCAAAATGAAAAAAACTATTATATATAAATGTGTACAATAGAAAACTATATATATACATTTACTTATTATTTACATATTTACACATATTTGGTTTGGGGAGGTTTGATAATTTTTATAGGAGGTTATAACACTGAGAAACACAAGCTTTACTTTGGTAGGATTCATCCTGTTTCTCCTCCTGTGGTCACCTAAGCTGCCAACTGAAAACTAAGCTCTCCAGAACTGTCCTATTAGCGGCAAAATAGTTGAAAAATGTCCATGACTGATCTCTATACCAACAGGACGACGACTGAAGCAGGAACATCCTGACAGAAGCTCCGTCCTTTATTCTATCAGTTTGAGGTCTTGAAATCTGGGAGGCGCTATAGAATAACACTGGCAGCCAAAAAGGTTTTTAAGAGATCTTTTATTCCAACTGCCATAAATATCCTTAACTCTGCNCACTGGCAGCCAAAAAGGTTTTTAAGAGATCTTTTATTCCAACTGCCATAAATATCCTTAACTCTGCAAAATGGCAACTTACACCTGCTCCATTGTCTGGTACTTGTTTTTTTTCTTACGTCAATACGGATTTTATGTATGTATGAAGTGTGCTTGTTCTGATTGTTAATGGTGTGCCGAAGACACATTTCCACCTATGCTGGACAATAAAGTTTTATTCTCTTCTACTGGACGATCCGACTGATCTGGATTTTATAAATGATCCAAACTTCACATCTAAAACAATCTACAGGTCTGCAAACAGCTAGCTTCTACATGTTTCACTTTGGAGCTCAGGTTACAGGATCAAACTGGGAAACATCCAACAGTGTGAAAGTATCTGGGAAAATTCCAAATGTCAAGGTCCCCCTTTAACTCTGTAAACCGTTAAGTAACACACACACACACACACACACACACACAGGCTGGTCCCACAGCCCATATTTCATGGAACAGAACTGTGTAATTTGTTTTGATCCAGCAGCGTTCCCAGAGGTTTCCACTGCAGATCCAAGCCAAGAAATTCTCCTTCACATCAAATGTTTCCTTCCCTTCATTTATAAAATGCAGAAGGCTGTATGAAAAGGAATAAACCTCTCTGTGGGTTTGTGTGGGGCTCTGGTATGAGCCAAATGATTGTGTATTCCCTCTGAATGAACTGTGAGCCAGCCATGAGGAAAGATGATAACTCTTCATTCTAATTGTAATGAGCCAGTTCTTTTCCCACAGGCTTTCACTGCACACAGCGTTAGCCAACGAAACCTGTCTAGGGAAATACAGTGTGTGAGTGTGTGTGTAAAATTTAAAGGGGCCGTGATGTCATCTAGCGTAACACACCGACATTTAAATCAGCATGAAAGAGCAGGAACGCCGCTCAGAGTGTAATTATGAATATGTTTGATGGCTGTGTTTAAACGGTGATGAACAGCGAGCACGGAGCATTTTCCTGAAGGGAAAGCAGCATTTTTATAATATTCTGTGCATTTTTATTTGTGTTGAGTTCAGTCATTTGGCTGATATTGACATCTAAATTACTTGTAAAGTAGCTGATAAAACTGTATTAATTTGATTCATATTTCATCTGACAGAAGCTAATCCTGTTTCCTTTCTTTGTACTTCAGCAAAATACTTCCAATATCAACATGATGTAAAGAAAAGACTTAAAACATTTTGTGTTGTAGATCCTGTTATCAGCTGTGAGACGCTGAATCTGATTGGCTGACAGAAGCCTCCAGCAAAGTGCCTCCATGCAGACCAGATCATGTTGTGAAACTTATACAATTTTACAAATTGAAGAAATTCCACATTGTTGCTTATTACCGTGTTTCATTTTTTTACTGCCGCATTTATAGAGGGCAAGGATGCACACACACACACATGCACACACACACACACACGTTTGTCTGTGAGTGCAGTGTATGCTTTGAAGCTCTGAATAGCACAAAATCTATGTTTCATTCACACACGCTAGTAAAACCGCACACAGTATACAGACAGGTATTAGCTCTCATAAACACTAATACAAGCTCTCATTCACATGTATAATCTGCATGTTTAGTAGTGTGTGTGCGCTTTTACTAGCGTGTGCGTGCTTTCATATGTGTGTGCATGCGTGATATGAGGTTCTTTGTACTATGTGTGTGCTTTTACTAGTGTGTGTGTGTGTAGTAGTATATGTGTGTGCTTTTACTAGTGTATGTGCACAGTTTGTGTGCAGATTCACTTGAAAGCCAATTGATATGAATTTTCATCCATTTTTTTGAATTCATTTTTTGAATTATGTATGTATGATGTTCTTAGTACTATGTGTGTGCTTTTACTAGCATGTGTAGTAGTAGTAGTAGTATGTTGTGCGCTTTTACTAAAGTGAGTGTGCGCTTTCATATGCTTTCATATGTGTCTGTGTGTGACATGAGATCCTTAGAACTGTGCACTTTTACTAGCACGTTTGTGTGCGTGAGTAGTATGTGTGTGCTTCTACTAGTGTATGTGCGTACTTTCACGTGTGTGTGTGCATGATATGAAGTCCTTAGTACTGTGTGTGTGGTTTTACTAGCATGTGTGAATGAAAGATAGATTCTGTCCTACTCGGTGCTTCATAGCATGCGCTCCCAGACACACACTGCCTCTCTGCATTGATCACATTTATTTCCTGATCTTAAAAACATGTGTTTAGGACGGTAGGTAGGAACAGGAAGTGGTTCTGTACCTGCAGCAGGTGTCTCTGCTTTCAGCTCTGCTTCATCAGGACAGGTGGACGTGCTCAGATTCCACAAAACTTCATGATGGCATAATCAGAACTCATGAGAATGGAACATCTGTCTGCCCATCTCTCTCTCTCTCTCTCTCTCTCTCTTCATCACCCCAAGCACATTATCTCTCTCTCTCTCTCTCTCTCTCTCTCTCTCTCTCCCTCCTGGATGGATAATTGAATTTGTCGTACCTGAACGTGTTCACCTGATGTAAAGCAGAGATACCTGCTGCAGGCAAAGGACCAGATTTAACTGTTTTTACCTGCAGCAACACACAAACAGTATTGATGTGTATTTAATCATTGTGTTCTTGCTCCACATTTAGCTTTGGGCACCAGAGGTTTCTTTTTCATGTTGTTTGATTTTTTTTTTTTTTTTTTTNTTTTTTTTTTTTTTTTTGTTTATGTGGTGTGTTATGATGAACTGCTCTAAACAAGTGCCCCTAGAGGGATAAATAAAGTTGTATTGTTTATGCCAATCTTGACATATACCACAACTATATATGCAGACAGAAAAAAAAGAAAAGAAAAGAAGAAAAGAAGAAAAAAGAAAAAGAAAGAAAGAAAAAAGAAGAAAAAATTAAAGTTGTATTAAATTGAAATGAATTGAATTGAACTGAATGAACTGAATTGAAAACAGCTCACTTTGTTTTTAGGCATCAGAAAGTGTGTGATTAAATTAAAAACCCACTCTGTAACCCTTGCGCTCTCTCAGCAAAAAAATGAACATGCATTGATGAAGGAATTAGTCAATTTGGAGGAGTTTCCCTGTGTTACATAAGATGCATGGAGTCTGATGACGGTCATCTCCAGCACATCTGCCTTCTCTCTGCGTCTGAAGCATCTTTCTTTTCAGCACGCTGATGGTGGACGTATTTGCAGACCAAAGCTGACATGTACTTGTAAGGATGTGCTTCACATCTGCTGCATAAGACAGATGTTATCATATCAATAAAGCTTCAAAGAGTCAGAGACAGAGAGGCAGACAGACAGATGGACATCTCAAAGTCCTTTTTGGACACTGAAGGAGTATTAGATCTAAAGAGAGATTGCATGGTGATAAAGATGACAATATTTCTGCTGAGGGAAAACAGATTTATAATTCTCTCTTTGAGTGGAGGAAGAAATGGATTTATGGAGATGTAATGGAATCATCGGTTTTTGCTCTGCTCCATGATCTTTAAAAAGCATCCATTTTCAGAGTCTGGAAGTTCATATCACACACTCCATCTCTGTGTGTGCCTCAAGTCAAACCTTATTGTTATGGCTGTGTGAGTGTGTGTGTGTGTGTGTGTGTGTGTGTGTGTGTGTGTGTGTGTGTGTGTGTGCCACAGGCAGTACTGCGGCTTGGCTCTGAGGAGCTCTAAAGAAGCAGATGGATGTAATCAACAGATGGTTGATATGGTGTTTCTGTTTGTTTGCCCTGAAAACATGAAGCCTGTGTGTTTTTGTGTATCGTGTCCGATTCAACGTGACAGAAACTCGGGCTGCTAGTTCAACTGGCCAAGTTTCTTTTTTATTTTGTTAAAAAGGCTAGCAGCTCCCTGTGTCTTTGTGCTAAGCTAGGCTCAGTGCATTGTGGAGACACTGAGACGGATCTGATATGACGGACAGGAAATGCTAGAATATATTCACCATGGTTCTCCTGGATTTTATGATCATCTTGTCCTCAAACTGAAACCAGCCCAGGTTCTCAGCACATCTTTCATAAATGGGTTGGACTGTCAGAATTTAATCTCCATAAATGCTAAAATATGCATATAACTTGCATATTCTGCAAATTTCCTTCAAGTGTATCACAGTAAATAAACTGGTAATACAGTGTAAAATTACACTGAATTCTCCCATGGCTAGGTTGACTAGATTTGGGAAAGTTAAAGGACCATACCACCCATTTTGTATGTTTGAGCCTAATATATTCAATTTTCATACATGTAACGTTACTGACAGTCATTTCCCAAAGCATACTACTGGAACGGTGAATTAAAAATGTTTTTCCTACCTTCCAGACCTCCACTGGTTTCAGTTCATTCTGCTATTAAAATCAACTTGTTGATACTTGAAACATTCTTGGGATAGATAATCCATCATCACCAACAAGACGTGTATTCAGGTTTTTTTTAAAAGTTATGTAATTTTAGTGTTTAAGCTCAATAAAAAGCGTGGAGTGAATGTATGCCTCCACCGGGGAATATAGTCCCAAAAGAAGACCTGTGTTTATGGAAAAATTTAAAGGACCGTGACTTCATAAGGCTGTGTAACTATTAGCAGGAGAAACATGGATTTTTAAGGTGGGTGTATCACTTGAATATTTGATTTTGAAAGATTAAGAGAGTTTGTAAAATATCAGGAAAGCTGAAATACGGTTTTATCCTTTGGAAAATGATTGGCAGTAACGTAACATGTATGAAAATTGAATATATTAGCCTAAAACATGCAAAAAGGGTGTTATGGTCCTTTAAATATGGGACAATGTCCCATATTTACTTGCATCAGAAGCAAACAACCTATGTGTTTTTATGAATTCAAATTCCTTTCGAGGGTCTTCCATGAGACTGCAGGGTCATATAATCATAATTCTGGTGAGTTAGAGTGCTAAAAGTACAACGTGCTGCACTTTTCACATGTTAGAGGTGAACACCTCAGCAGACACCAGCATCAGATGCTGATAGATTAGATATCCTGGATGTTGCGGTGTGTGTGTGTGTGTGTGTGTGTGTGATTGGTGGGTTGGTGCATGCAACCCATTTTGACTTGTCATAGTGATAAAGAGGGGGAAAAAAGCATAAATCCCTGAAGTATGGGTTTGTCCCAGGAAAAATAGAAAACAGGACGTCTGCTCAGCCTACCCGTGACATCACCAGACAGTGCAACTAAGACAAATTGTTGGTTTACAAATGTAAAAGTAAAAAAAAACTAAACTGTTTCAAGTTGTGTCAATATGTCAGGAATTTTCATAGGACATAGGGCTGTCCAATATACTCTTAAAATAATATAGCATCTGAAGACATTTTTGCTATAACAATATTCAAGACCATATAAATAATGTTACAATGAACAATGTTATATTAGTGATTGCAGAAGTTTCCTTCAGTAAAAGTATAAATAACTAAATCCTGTAATATTTAAGCTTGTACACAATAACTCAAATTAACTTCAGTAGTATATAAAACATAAATAAAATGGCTGATGATGTCATCAGAGTTCATCTTTGGCAGGTTATGATATTGCGTCCAGAGCTAAATAGCCTCTATGATGCTATATGCTGTGAAGTTCAGTGTTAGATTTAAATTTGTGTTAAATTAACTGGTGACATCCTCATGCTGCGCCTCCTGCACATATGCTGCAAATGCTGTGGAGAACAGGACACTAAAACCCTGAGGATTCCACACGGTGAAGAAGGTTTGGTTGAGACGAAGAACTCAACTGAAGTTAGCGTAGCAGCTAAGCTAACACAGTTCATACATCCCAACAAGTCAATGCTGACAAAAAGACACTGCTAAGCTAATTTCAGTGTTTCCCATGCATAGGCGAAACTTAGGCGGCCCGCCAAGGTAAATGAAGACCTGCCCAAGTTTTGGAACAACCCAGCCTTAAAACAATATATACATTTAATAATGTTGTCAAACTGCTGACCAAAACATTGTTAAAAGATGGAATAAATTTGTAATCTTACTGTTGTTTTTAAGGTAAAAGTATCCTAGAAAGATCCCATGATTAGGTTTTGTCACCGTTAATCCATTTTACAGCAAAATCCCCATAGAGTGGCATTTATGTCCTTCCTTATGAACATACCGTAAATGCTCAAATAGTGGTGCCTTTATTTTTTCTTTTTCTTTCTTTCTTTCTTTCTTTCTTTCTTTCTTTCTTTATTTATTTATTTTTTTTTTTTTACTCAAACTGCATTGAGAACCAGGCTTTTATTCCAGCCAGGTCATTATTTCTAATTTTAAAATATATGTAACCTCCATGCTTCTCACCAAAGTTTCCCTCTGCTGTGTTATAGTTAATTACTTTAGTTTTACTTTAAAACCCCGCTGAGGTCGAATGAAAACACATTTGTGTTACTGTGGTTGCCTAGTAACCAGTAGTATACAGTCTGGTAGCAGCCATTTTCAACTAGATCTGAGTGTTCTTTGCTTGTT
>VXCM01007023.1:0-16871 GCA_014773175.1 Lucifuga dentata
GGGCAACATTTACCAGCTTCAGCTTATCCAAAACGCTGCTGCTGACTTTTAACTTGCTCCAGAAGATTCTTCTTCTCATTTGGAGAAGGAAAAGCAAAAAAACAGTGAATGTTGAGTCACCGTTCTAAACTGCTCTACACAGGTTATGAGCTTCTCCTCCATCGCTGTGGCGCTTCTGACGTATAGCTGTTCTCTGATTGGTTGCATGTTGGAAAGGTCAGTGTCAGACAGGTCACAGTTGAATTTGGTTGAACTTTGAGCGGCACATCAAAACGGAGAATCCGAGTGCCACGCTGCCCCAAGGTGGCATGACGTGATGTTAGGAGTCACCCTTCAGCTCCCAATACACAATAACGGAACACACAGGTCAGCTCAATGCTTATCACGTGAAACCGGCCTGAGGGGGTTGCGGCTTGCCCCTCCCCCTTGCTGTAGAATGTCCTTCAGATCAGCTAAACTTAATGTCAGATTACATAAAGTAATTAATGTCATATTACATAAAAAGACAGTTTCTTTTGACCTTACTTGCTTTCTTTTTTACTTTTCTGCTGTATTTTGTGTGTTAAAGGAACATATCGGCGATCATGTATGTTTGAGCCCAATATACAATCCACATAAAAGTTATGTTACAGACAGATATTTTCAAAAATATACTACTGGAGCAGTAAATGTTAGAATTGTTTTTCCTACCTTCCAGGTTTTAGTTCAAAAAGCAACTTGTAGAGATTTGAAATGCATTTGCGATACATAATCCATCACACCGAACACGATGTCTATTAAGTTTTTTTTTGTCAAAGTAACTTTATTATTTATTTATTGGGTGTATCAGCTGAACATTTGATTTTAAAAGATTATCAGATCTGAAAAAAAATCAAAATATGGTTTTATGTTTTGGAAATTGTCAGTAACGTATAAAGGGGTTATATATATTGGGCTCAAACATGTACGCTCACTGGTATAGTCATTTAAAGAACATCCATTCATCCCACCATAATTCCTTTCTCTATCTTCGATACTATCTCCCTTCTTTTTTTCTGTCCATCTATTTCTCTTGCTCTGTTATCATCCAACCCAATCCACACATTGCATCATGTATATCTTCTTTTTAAGAAGATGAAATTTTCATCAGACGGAATTCTATGAAATTTTATGGACAGGCGGGACTTCGGTCAAAGCCAACTGAATAGATTTTGAGGCAGATCCAGATTCAGATACAGAATAATTTTTTTTTTTTTAACTTTCTGTAAGCAGTTGTTGACATTTTTGCCTGTTTCTTGAAAATTAACATACAAACCTTAACGAAAAAAAAAGTTCAGGCATCCTATGATGGACTATCAACAGGTGCAATTCAGCCTAGATCCAGATATTGATGCAGATCTGGCAGAATAAAATACGTGCTGGAAAGTGATCACACTTATGTAAAAACATGCAACTACCACCAATAATGTAGCTAAGATGATGCTGATTCAGCTGCTACATAGTTTTGAAAAAAAGTTTGTTTACACAGCTGCATATCACCACCCAGAAGAAAATGATGACCACAGTAACGCTATACATTAAATTTGCATGAAAAATCTTTTTTTTTTTTTTTTTTTTNTTTTTTTTTTTTTTTTTTTTAAATCCATCTGATTTCAAGGTAATAATAATAAAAACCTGGCTTTACATTAAAATCAGAGGACTTGGCAGAGATGTGTGCTCTCCAAGTTCCCTCTAGTTCTATCACGCTCCTTGTTTCTGACCATTTATCTCTTTTCTTCCAGATTCATGTGCATGTGCTTTCACTTTTTCCTCCTTCCACATATCAACCTTCTGTCTATCCATCTGTCTGTCCCTCCCTCCCTCCCCATCTCCCTGCCTCACCTTGTAGGCAGATGGCGATGCAGAAGTCCACCACCCAGCTGACCAGAGCCATGAGGAGTCCCAGCAGGATGAGGAAGATCCAGTCCTCCCCGACCCGTGAGATCAGGAACTTCTGGCAGCGAACTGTGCAGACTAGAGGAACAACAGGAAGACAAATAACGTGTTAGGACAACAAACACAAACTAGACCCTTGTGACCCAGCGGCTCCGAGGGAGCCGGCACTGAGGTCTGGAAAACACAAATGGTATTTAATCAGGAAGAGCCGGTAAGTACGAGTCATATGTTTCTTAGCTAGCTCTATGCTAGCATTAATTTATTGTTCAACTGAAATTTATGAGCATTTCCTCATAATTTCAACAGCATTTACTGTACATCCTAAAGTTAGCATACAGGCAGTTTATTTCTATTCATTATTGTGAAGTTTTCACCAGGTGAAATGTGCATGTTAAGTCGGTAATACATGACTTTCTTTTTTTCCCATTTATTTCTATTCTTGTTATTGTTATTCTGCCAAAACATTTTATTTGGGTATACAGGTATTTTTTGTTAGAAGTTAAAAGTGATTTAATGAAGGAAAAAAATTAGTGTGTTGGAACTGGTTCCGTCATTTTTTTTCCTTTAGTGCATCAAATATATGCACGTATCAGAAATTGTGTCCCCTGATCTGTGATATGAGATTTTTAAATTATTCGACCCCTAGTAGCAACACGTCACAAGCCAGGTTATGTCATTTTAAAAATGGTGAAACCCATTATATTTCCAAAATCTGATTGATGACGTCTAATGCATGATGATAATCAAACAAATTGAGCCATAGCAGACACATAATGCAAAAAAAAAAAAAAAAAAAAAAACAAAAAGAAGAGAGAGAGAGAGCTAGAGAGACAAATTGCCTTATTATTGGGACTTAGCACTATTGTAATGGACAAGCTAATGCTCATACACATGGTAATGTATTTTGGAAAAATAATGTATAGTGCATAAAGCACCATGACAGTGACTTCATATTGATTACATCTTTCTGGATCCTGTCTGTTTATATCATCCTGTAATGTAGGGCGATAAATCAATTTAATCGATTAATTCGATTTTACGTCACAAACACGGCACAATGTATAAAATGACTGAATAGCCAAATTGAGATTTTAAAAAAATAAAATAAAAATACGGGAAATAACGGGAAATGGGCCAATGGGTCGCTCCCCATCAAACAAGCCTGTCCATCATGTTTGTTGATGTCATGCCCACAAAGCTTTCAGCAGGTTAGACATGCTGTCAAAATGCCAGCTTAGACTGAAGTTCAGCTCATTTCTAAGAAAGGAAATGTCACGTCAGTCATGTGGAAGTTGTTCAGTTTTGCGTGTCACGACGTTGAACAAACTAGTGTCGTATGTAAAGTTTGTAGGAGCTGCAGCTGCTAAAAACAGCAGCTCTACAAATGCATTTCAGCAGCTGCGACAGAAATGCAGCTGAGCGGGCAGCAATGCAGCATTGTGAGATGCAGACACTAGCTGCTGTAGCATAGCACAGCAAAAAAGCAAATGGCATTAGCTGCATCATTTTCCAGTGTCATGGCATCTGATCAGAGAGTCTTCACAGGTAGGAACATGCCATATGTTAGAGCCTCAAGCCAGAGGCAGCAGACAGGCTGGTGTTCCTCACAAGGAACCTGTACATTGCTATAAAAATCTTTTATTTTAAAAGTTTTTTTTTTTTGCCTCATAATTTTTTTAAGTATCATTATTTGTTTTTATTATTTTAATAAAGGTAATTTGAATTATGTATTGTTTTTTTTTTTTTTTTTTTTTTAAGTTAGTTTAGAGGAAAAACGAGAAAAATCAAGATTAAAATCGAGAATCGTCCATAAGCGTGAAAAAAACTGAGACTTTATTTTTAGGCCATATCGCCCAATCCTACTGCAAGGCTTCATTGTTTTTTGTATCTTTATAATTTTTTGCCCACATACAGGTCGGATTGCACACCTGACCATCTAAAGAGAGGGGAATCTCTCTTTGAATAGCCTCTGCTGAGGTTTCTTCATTTTTCCTTACATGTTGAGGGTTTTTTTAGGGAGTTTTTCCTCGTCTTCTTAGAGAGCTCAGGATGGGTCGGGAAACGTTGATGTGTGGGCCTGACAATGTGTGTGATACTGGGCTGCACACAAACATACGACTTGTACAATAATATCATTTAGAGACAAGCATTCATTTTTCGGGAAAAGCATTGGCTGCTGTTAATCACAAAGTCCTTCTATCAGCAAAAAGGTTGACAGGTTCATATTGCAGTGAAAATGCAAAAACCATCAACATTTCCAATACATCATCAGTTAGTAATGACGGAGAAGCTGAATACCAATGAAAAATATGACCTCAGAAAAGTTTTCCTGTACAAACGGTTTCCACTGCAGATTAGGACAAAATTACAGTGTTCCACAGACTCCCACACTTTCCTCACGTCAGGATTTTATTAGCAGCAACCTGTCGTGCTGCACTCACCTACAAGCCTCAGCAACAGTGTGTTCACACTTACTAATTCTGACAACTGCATGAACAAAACATTCATTTGTCAGTGACTCGTTGGGAGATTTGCACACACACACACAAAAATTTATAACATCTCTCATTCACACCATATTTTCCTCTTTCTTCCTCCTCTCATCCTCTCATCCAAGCCTGTCCTCAATCCTCCCATCTCCTCTGCTGGGAGATGGCACTTGAAAGCAGCAGGGGAGCTTTCACACTAATGACTGTTGCAACAAAAGCGCACACATATACACACACTTTTTTTACACCTTTTTTGTGTGTACTGCTCACCGTTTCTCTTTTAACATCTAACGTGTAGAACAAACGTTGAAGTCATGCATAAACATTTGCAGGTACTATTACTGAATCGTGATTAACTTTCTTGGCTCATAGCAAGTTTTTGCCAACATTTCATGTCTGTAATTATCAGACTCACTTCTTTAAAGGAGCATACCGGTGATTTAGCATAATGGAAACCACACATATACATTCTTTTTCTTACCCTCCACACTGCTGTTCGTTTCAGTTCATTCCAGTACATTACAAAAAAAGCAACTTGTAGAGACTTTAAACGTGCTTGAGATAGGTGAGCCAAACGTTGTTCTCATAACTTAACCAGTCCAACACAGAGCTGAGTGAATGAATGAATGAGTGAATGAATGAATGAATGAATGAATGAATGAATGAATGAATGAGATTCTGTTTTTTTGTCCAGCTTGTTGCTTATCGGTGTATGAAATAATATAGGAAATGCATGCTGAGGTGGCTTATTCAGAACTAAACATTTAGTTTCTTAAATAAACTTCCAGTAACTCTAAGGTCAAAGGTCAAACACATCACTCAGCTCTTTCAAATCAGGGCAGAAAACATTTCTGTTCACCGCTGTCTTTTTTTTTTAAACCTGAGTGTATTTCTCTGCATTTCTTTCAGCTCTCAAGCCTCCCATTTAATTGTTTCAAATTTTCTTTAACTTTTTTTGTTAAAGTACTTGTTTTGTTGATTCTATTTTATATTTTTAATTTTCTTTATCTTAATGTTATGTCTTTTATATCAATGTAAAGCACTTGGAAGTGCCTTTGTGTCTGAAGGACAAATAAACTTGCCTTACTCTGATTATGAGATGACGGATCTTTTACATGAGTTTACTTGAGTAAATTGACTTACATGACATTTGTAAATTATTTATTGCCTTAATCAGTGTATAATTTAAGATTTTCACCTCCAAATAATAACTCATTAATTATAATTTAAACAAAACTTTACTCTACAATTTTTAAATGATGTGAGTTTGAAGGGAAATAGGTGAGCAAACGTCATTAAAACTAAAACAAATGTAGTCTAAGTTAAAGCAAGCTTGTTAATTGAGATTAAAGGACCATACCACCATTTTGCATGTTTGAGCCTAATATATTCAATTTTCATACATGTTACGTTACTGACGATCATTTCCCAAAGGATAAAACCGTATTTCAGCTTTCCCGATATTTTGCAAAATCTCTCAATCTTTCAAAATCAAATATTCAAGTGATACACCCACCTTAAAAATTGATGATGTTTCACCTGCTAATAGTTATGGAAAATTATGAAGTCACGGTTGTTAAAATTTGGGAGTATATTCCCCTGTGGAGACATACAGTACATTCACTCCGTGCTTTTTATTCTGCTTAAATGCTAAAATTACAAAACTTCTAAAAAAAAAAAAAAAACNAAAAAAAAAAAAAAAACCCTGAATACACATCTTGTTGGTGATGATGGATTACCTACCCCAAGAACATTTCAAGTATCAATAAGCTGATTTTAATAGTGTACCAGAATGAACTGAAACCAATGAAGGTCTGGAAGGTAGGAAAAACATTTTTNTAATAGTGTACCAGAATGAACTGAAACCAATGAAGGTCTGGAAGGTAGGAAAAACATTTTTAATTCCTCATTCCAGTAGTATGCTTCGGGAAATGATTGTCAGTAACGTTACGTGTATGAAAATGGAATATATTAGGCTCAAACGTGTCCTTTAACTTGGATGAAGGGATTAAATCCAAGCAGCTAATAATTAATTACAAATACTAAACATTTTAATACTGCAGGACAGAATGAAAGAATTTCTCTGAGTTCCTCTTTTATTTTCTTGCTTAATTAACACGTCTCACTTTTACATTCTTTACCCTGTGCAACAAGATGGAAAGTAAATGATGACAACGTGCACACAAAGTGCACGATTTGGACATCTTTTGAGAGAAACTGATCTGCGTATCATGTTTTTAAAGATAAAGCATTTTCACATACTGTGTATTAATCCACAGTTATTTCATCATTTCTTTGACAATATTGGATGAATCAGTGACTTAGCAAAACCAGGAATAAAGCCTCAACACAGTATGGGAGAGAGAAAAAAAGAAAGAGAAAGAGGGGTAAAGAGGTTGGAGATGAGTAGAAAGCAGAAGTGGAGGGAGGGATGGAGCTGTGCAGAGGCTGAGTCAGAAGGCAATGAGAGTGAGTGGAAACTAGCATGCTGCTTATTGCATGCCATGAAGAATAAAGTCAGCAACCACTCTGCAGGGCGCACGTGTGGCTGAGTGTGTGTGTGTGCGTGCACAGCAGAAAAAAAAAGCTATTAAGCAATAGCAGCACAGACAGAGCTAACCAAATTACATCTCCAAAACACCAGATTGCTCTTGCTGCCAGGCTCTCTCTCTCTCTCTCTCTCTCTCTCTCTCTGCCTCAATCTCTCTCTCTCACTCTATCTCTCTTCATCTCTTTCCCTCTGTCTCGATCTCTCTCTTCTCTCCATCCCTCCCTCTCTGTCTGTCCTTCTCTGGCCATCTCTCTCTGTCTCTCTCTCTGTCTCTCTCTGTCAATTCAATTCAATTCAATGAGCTTTATTGGCACGAAAAGTTCAAACAAACAATATTGCCAAAACAATACTGCAATACTGTCTCTCTCTCTCTCTCTCTCTCTTTCTCTCTCTCTCTCTCTCTCTCTGTCCTCTGGCCATCTCTCTCTGTCTGTCTGTCTCTTTCTCTCTTTCAGTCTTCCTGTTTGTCTCTATCTCCCTCTCCATCTCTTTCTCTTTGTCCTTGATCTCTCCCTCTCTCCCTTCCCTCCATCCCTCCCTCTCTATCTGTCTTTCTCTGGGCATTTCTCACCTACTCACTAACTCACTCACTCGCTCTCTCTTTCTCTGCCTCAATCTCTCTCTATTTCCTTCTCCATCTCTTCTCTCTCTCTCTCTCTCTCTCTCTCTCTCTCTCTCTCTCTCTCTCTCTCCTCCAGTCTTCCTGTTTGTCTCTATCTTCCTCTCCAACTCTTTCTGTCCTTGATCTCTCCCTCTCTCCCTTCCCTCCATCCCTCTCTCTCTGTCTGTCTGGCCATTTTTCTCTGTCTCTCTCTCTCTCTCACACACACACACACACTCACTCACTCACTCTCACACTCTCACACACACACGGGGATGAGGATGTGCTCCATGTTTAGAAGAAGCAGAATAAAACTTTGTTGCACATTGACACACAAACATGCGTGCACCCACAGACACGCAGACAAACACACACTCTCACTCATGTACAGCGATTGGTGTCTGGGTAACAGAAGGGGTCCAGGAACACAGACGGCCCGTGGGTGAGATGACGCACAAGCGCGCACATACACACACACACACTTGTGCTCGAACACATGTATTCCATCTAAATATACACGTAAGAAACCGGATTCTCAGAATTAGGACATACGGTACGTGTCCGGAGTGAAGGAAAACAAAAGTAAGTGCATGTAAGTTTGTGTGTCTCTCTGTGTGTGTAATACACAGCTATTAAAGGCATTGTTTGGGGAACGTGTGTGTGTGTGTATGTGTGTGTGTGTGTGTGTGTGCGCGTGAANAAAGGCATTGTTTGGGGAACGTGTGTGTGTGTGTATGTGTGTGTGTGTGTGTGTGTGCGCGTGAAATTGTATCTGCATTCTTCTAGCCATCTCTGCACCAGTCATCCCTTGTTTCTCACTTTCTATCTCTTCTATGTGAAAATTAGGTTAATTTTTATTTTATTAAACTTTGACCTTTAACAGTAGTCCAGTAGCATTAGCATTAGCATTAGCAAATAACAACATGGAGTAGCAGTCACAAATCTATGTGGTAAATGAAACGATATGCAAAGAAGTGTGGCGGTGTGTAGAGGAGAGACGTATGGACGACCCCGATGACCTTATTCTGGCTTTGAGGATTCGCTGGTGCTTTTTTTTTTTTTANTTTTTTTTTTTTTGAAGGAATATGCAAATATTTATTCAAATTAGTCTTCTTTGGCTTTATGTAATTTCCAAGATCCTAGTGAGCCTGCAACTAATCCTGACTGCTACTAAAACAATCTCACCTGCCCTCTCTCTCTCTCTCTCTCTCTCTCTCTCTCTCTCTCGTTTCTAAAGGCTGTACTGGCATGACCACATAAAATTACAGTATTACCAAAGCAGTGTCAATATAACAGGTCCAACAACGAGGTACAATGAACTCACAAAGTGCTACTTATCACATATAGTAACATATTGGCCATTTATTATACATTTTTCTTTGAATGAGAAAGAAAGAATGAGCTTTCACTCATTCTTCTCACTCCTTCATACTTTAGCTTAGAAGTGTCATTGAACTTTCAAAACATTCATCAGACCTTCTGCAGTAAGATTTGTAGCTGTTGTGACAAGAAAAGGGAGTCTCTCTCTCTCTCTTTCCATCTCTCTCTCTCTGTATTTTTCTGTCAATGTTTCTTTCTTTCTATCTTTCTCCCTCCCTGTCTGTTTCTCTTTTCCCCTCTCTTTCTCTCTCTCTCTCTCTCCCCCTTCTCCATCTCTTTCTCTCTGTCACAATCTGTCTGTCTGTCTCTCTCTGTGTATTTCTGTCAATGTTTCTTTCTTTCTCTTTCTCCCTCCGTCTGTCCCTTTCCCACTTCCTCTTTCTCTCTCTCTCTTCCATCTATGTAATCCCCAATTCTTTTTCACTCTTATTTGTACACTTGTTCTCTCGTCAGCAGAGACATAATGCCCACATACCTGCTGAGACTAATTTAGGTTGCCTTGGATACGCAGCTCATCCCTTTCCATGGCCTGGCACTAAGACCGTGTGTGTGTGTGTGTGTGTGTGTGTGTGTGCATGTATTTTAGTTTGAATCACTTTAGTCTGAGATTTGGAACAAATCGATACCAATATTGTCTGGAAATGGCAGCAGATATTTTGTATTTATTATTTCCTCTAAATTTGTTTTTTGTCAGGAAAATATTTTTTATTTTACTAGCAAGCTGATTGTGATTTCCAATCAAAGGTCAGTGTGAGAAAGCAGATATGTGTGTATGTTGTGGGTGTGCATGCTGAGGCAGTAGAACACACACACACACACACACACACATCTGAAAAGAAAAGGACGACTGGTGCAGATTTTCCGTGGCAGCTTCCCACATAAAACCCAATTATTCAAATCACCCCCTCATTTGTTACGTAAGCTGACAGCTATATGTGTGTGTAAAGGGTAAAATAGCTGCCATTAATGCTGCAATTTTGCACAGTCATGCCAATGAGGCCTATCCCCATTTTGCGCGTGTGCATGTGTGTGTGCGTTGTTTCATATAAATATGTAGCTTAATGCAGAGCGAGATTCAATTAGAAATGCCTGGCTGTGTATTAGGCTATCAGCTAAATTAGATTAGAATTTAAATTAAAGGGCAGATCTGACCGTTCGGCCCTTCCTCTGTTTGAACAGCAACTTTAAAGGCAGAGGGAGGAGATGTCAGCATCAGAGGAAGAGAGAGAGAACAAGAAGCTCAGATAACAGTTTTAAGGGTTAATGATGCTATTTTTGGATCAAAGCCTTAAGCCTCTTTCACACACACACACACACACACACACTCAGTAAAAGTTCCTGCTATTAGCCAGGACTGTGTGTGAAGCGGAATGCAGGACAAGTTGTTGCTGCTATTGTCCTCCTAAGCTGCTAGTAACATCCCCCGTTAGATCTGTGTGAGAACAGGGGATCAGGACGTTTCAGGACAGAGTGAGTGGGTGTGTGTGTGATGTATTTCTCCTGCGACTCACTCATGACGATAATAAGCCTGTTGGCAACGTGCTGCATTTCCAATATTGCTGCATGTTAATGAAAATAATGTCTGGAAATGATTCTGAGATCAGGAAGCTTTTGTCCTTTAAGGCAGAGGACGGAATATTTCCTCAAGTTAAAGAAACATGAGTGATTCAGTGCTTTACGACCAAATACATCCTGCCTTATTCTTCTTCTTTGTTCTCTTCATGTTGCCTTTTGGGTGCCTTGTTGCCACTGGCTGGTTTGGTGAGATGATCACACCAACTTCCTGACCAGGAAATTCAGGTTTAGGTGAGAACATGGTTGTTGCGGCTATTGTCCTGCACTTGAAAGCAAAAGAACATGTAGTAGTCCTGCATTGTTCTGGTGTACATCTGTGTCAATAAAATTAGCTATTTTAGTAATATTTCTTACCATTTTTATGCTGATGACATCCAGTAACTGTGCTCTTTCAGTCCTAATGAACTTTATAAACGTGTTGAGTTAAATGAATGTCTGGTCATCAAGCATTGGTCAGCTGATAATTTTCTGCAGTTAAATGTAGATAAATCAGACTCTGATCGTTGCTCCTGATAGCTCAATCCCAAAGATTAAAGACTGTATCAGATCCTTGGGCTCCTTTGTTAAAGGACCATACCACCCATTTTGCAAGTTTGAGGCTAATATATTAAATTTTTATACATGTAACGTTACTGACAATCATTTCCAAAAGCATACTACAGGAACGGTGAATTAAAAATGTTTTTCCTACCTTCCAGACCTACACTGGTTTCAGTTCATTCTGGTACACTATTAAAATCAACTTGTTGATACTTGAAACGTTCTTGGGATAGGTAATCCATCATGACCAACAAGACGTGTATTCAGATTTATTTAGAAGTTACGTAATTTTAACATTTAAGTGCAATAAAAAGTGCGGAGTGAATGTATGTCTCCACTGGGGAATATAGTCCCAAAAGAAGACCTGTGTTNAAAAGTGCGGAGTGAATGTATGTCTCCACTGGGGAATATAGTCCCAAAAGAAGACCTGTGTTTATGCAAAAAATTTAAAGGACTGTGACTTCATAAGGCTGCATAACTATTAGCAGGAGAAACACTGATTTTTAAGGTGGGGTTATCGCTTAAATATTTGATTTTGAAAGATTAAGAGATTTTGCAAAATATCAGGAAAGCTGAAATATGGTTTATCCTTTGGGAAATGATTGTCAGTAACGTAACATGTATGAAAATATTAGGCTCAAACATGCAAAATGGCTGGTATGGTCCTTTAAGTCTAACCTTGGTGTCATGCTGGACAAATCTATGTCCTGAGATTGTCATGTTAGGCAGCTGACCCACTCTACTTTCTCTCACCTGAGGAACATCGCCAAACTAAGATCAGTCGTGTCTCAGGCTGAAATGGAAATGATTATTCATGCTTTTATTNGAACATCGCCAAACTAAGATCAGTCGTGTCTCAGGCTGAAATGGAAATGATTATTCATGCTTTTATTTCATTTTATTTTTTTTTTATTTAGGTTATTGAAATTCTCTTTTTACCTGTCTTAATAAAACATCTTTAATCATCTTTAAACTGTACAAAACGCCACTGCACAGCTTCTAACTAAATCCACTAGGAGATCTCATATTACTCCTCTTCACCTCACTGGCTTCTGGTTAATTTCAGAGTTCATTTTAAGATTCTTATTTTAACCTTTAGAGCTGTGCATGGTCAGGCAGACCTCTTTCAGTCCTGTACCTCCAGGAAGTCCCTTAGGTCTTCAGGTCAGAGGTTACTGGAAGCGCCCCCGTACCCGTTTGAGGACCCATGGAGATTGTGCTTTTCAAGTTGTTGCTCCAGAATTGTGGAATGAGCTCCCATCCTCCCTCTGCTCCTCTGATTCTGAGGCATTTTTAAAAGGCAGCTACAGACTTTCTTGTTTAGACAGGCTTTTGGATCTTAAATCTGTCTGTCAGTATTGATGTTCTGTGTTCTTTAAATTTTCATTAGTTTTGTTTGTTTTATGTGACTTTGTCTGTGAAGGCTGCTATATTGAGGCTAATATATTCAACTTTCATACACATAACGTTACTGACAATAATTTTCCAAAGCATACTACTGGAACAGTGAATTAAAAATGTTTTTCCTACCTTCCNTTTTTTTTTTTTTTTTTACTTAAATGCAGTGACTTAATTTTAAATGCCAGCTTGGTTTTTGCAGCTTTACCATTACATCAACAGAGTTAGGGGCCCTTTAAATGTTAGATTTTGATGTTCTGAATGAATGTAAAGCAAACATACAGGATGTAATGCATTAATTTCATTAGTGTAAGTTGTATTATCTGTTTCTTTGAATCTATCCTTCATTTGCTTGAATATTAAGAGCAGAGATGAGTATTCACATATGGGTACCAAAGGCTGTAACCAGTAGAGGGTTAGTTTTTTTTTGTTTTTTTTAATGAAAATTGGAAACAATGGTTGTCAGTAACTACAGCATTTACAAGAATTGATTTTTTTTTTGATTTTTTGAGCTTTGGATTTGATTTTTTTATAGCACACTGGGATGAACTGAAACCTATGGCAGCCTGGATGGAGGAAAAAAAATCTAAAATTTACTAGTGAAGCAGCACATTTTGGGAAATGGTTATATGTAACGTAACGTAACGCTGATCATTTCAAACATTCAGAATAATCGCCAGCATGCTCCTTTAAAAATACATGTTTTTCTATGAAACGCCACAATGCGAGATGCAACGCGATAACACTTCCGGGCTTACATGAAAGAGTTTATACCTGAATCTGCGTCGGTGTGGAAATGCGGACAAAAAGAAAAGAAAGATGGCAGAGGAGAGAGGAAGAGGAAGAGGAAAAGAGCAATAAACTAACAAGACAACCTAGCTCAGCGGGACGCTAAGGGAACATTGTTGGAACCATAAAACCAACAGCGCAGCCTTAAATGGCACTTAATGTCTCACTTCTTTCTCCCATTCCCCAACCGTAGCATCTCTAGCTTCTCCGTCCTCCCCCTCCCTCCCACTCTTCTGCCATTCATCCATCCATCCATCCCTCCTCGGCGTCGTGGCGATGCGTTCTCTATGCTAATGAGATGTAAAAGGCTGCGATGTTTATGTAAATGTGCTGTAAAAGTTATCGGCGTCGGTCCCGGGCGAGCAGGCAAAGCACCTCATCCCACACTCAATCACTGCGTTCTCTCCTCGTTCTGACACCCATCTTATGGCGGCACTACAATGTCTGCTTAATGAGGTGTAATGGAGTGTATGCACACACACACACACACACACACACAAACACACAAACCCACACACAAACAAGCAAACCCAATCAGNTGGAGTGTATGCACACACACACACACACACACACAAACACACAAACCCACACACAAACAAGCAAACCCAATCAGCAAAGTTATTACTGCAAAAACAGCCTTGGCATCCCCTTTAATCACTTCTGGAGTGTGTGCGTAATGTATGTTTAATGTTTCTTCAGGGAATTGGAAAACTAAAAACACACACACACGCACACATGCACACGCACTAGAAGGGGATGTGTTTCTGCATTTGGAAGCTGTAAAAAGAAGTGAACTGTCACGAGTGGATTTGCTATAAATGTTCAATAGTTTCTCATGACTCTTTCCAGTTATATGTAATAATTCTATCTGTTGATTCTGGAGAAATGTCCCCTGATGCAGATCCATTAAGGATGATCTACTGCAATATGTATGTGCTCAGATGAGCACATACATATACATACACAGGCAATACACATACACAGGCAATACACACACACACACACACATTTCATACATACCACAATACAGCAAGCTGACTTAAAGGAACATACCGGTCATCTTGCATGTTTGAGCCCAATATTTACAACCATTTCCCACTATGTACTACTTTAGCGCAACATTTTAGAATATTTTTTCCTACCTTTCAGACTGCCAATCGCTTCAGTTCATTCCAGTACACTGTATAAAAAATCAACTTGTAGAGACTTGAAATGTGCTTGAGATAAGTAATCCATCCAGAAAAATGGCAGAATTCTAAGAAAAAAGTCAGAATTCTGAGATTAATGTCAGAATTCTGACTTTAATGTCAGAATGTCTTAACTTTGAAGCAATCTGAGCTTTTAGACCCATTACCAGTGGTTCACTGAAACTTGCTTAAAGGACCATGCCAGTGATTTCATGTTTGAGCCCAATAAATATTATCGCAACACATTACGTTACTGCCAACCATTTTCCAAAATAGATAAATATTTTCCAAAACTGGAGCGATAAATATTAGAATTGTTTTTACTTCCTTCCAGAATACCATTGGCTTCAGTTCATTCAGTACACTGTAAAAAAAAATCAACTTGTAGAGACCTGAAATGTGCATGAGATAAGTAATCCATCACAGCAAACACGGCATTTGTTAAATTGTTTTGCCAAAATAACTTTATTTAACCATTTCAAAATGGAGCCAAATGGAAGACAACGTATGTCTTCACTGTGGAATATAATCCCACAAGAAGACAGCTTTTACAGAGAAATTAGAAACGACCATCGTTTCTACATTCAGACATAATGTAAGTCAATCATCCTCAAAGTCTGGACTCCGGTCCAGATCCGGATTGAACCACAACTGTCTCTGGACTCTGAGCAAATTATACTTTTCATATGTATTATTTATATTATCTGCGGGACATCACTGCGATGCAACGAGTCAAAATTATCCGCTTTTTCCACTGCAAAGTGAAACCGAATGTCTGACAGAGAGTTAACAGCACAGCTAGTTTCGTCAGGCCCCGCCCCTTAAATTGTCACCTTAAATTGTCAGTAAAAAATTAGGATCTCAATCTGACCCTGGTTTGACTGACTTTAATAAACGGACCTTTGTCTTATTGAAAATTTTCTTTGTGGACCTTTAAGACCTTTATTTGAGTACCCCTGCTGTAACTGTAAGCAGGGTAAATGTAGAATTTTAAGGTGGACTGGGGGATTTGGCTTATTTTGCCAACTAAAATACAGTTTTATGTGTTGGAAAACGTTTGTCAGCAATGTCACGTGTATGCAGGTAGTATTTATTGGACTTTAACATGCAAAATCACTGGTATGGTCCTTTAAATCTCTCCTCAACGCGCAAACTATGGACACAAACACAGCCGAGAAAAGAAATAACGGCACCGTGACTGACAACAAGTCCATCGCTGGAAACAATTAAGTTTTAGTTTGAATGTTAACTGTATTTATTTTTTGCTGTTCTTGTGTGTGTGTGTGTGTGTGTGTGTACGAGTGTGTGCGTGTTTCATCTTCATCTTCGTCTTCATCTTCATTTTCTAGATGAAAGCCTGGTGAATCCAAAGCCCAAGAAACCTGCTGCATCGCTCCTCTCCCTCCTCTTCCTCTCACTCCGTCTCCATTTATTCTATCCGTCAGATCCCCACATCCTGCTATCGCCCCCTCTTTTTTCTTCACTTCCCTCCTCCCCTTCAGCTTTTTTGCTCTCCATCCTCCTGCGTTACGTTTCCCCATCCCTCCTTTTCTAATCATCCTTCCATTTCCACTCTGCATTCCTTCATTTCTCTTTCTCACCCACCCGCCCATCTNTCTAATCATCCTTCCATTTCCACTCTGCATTCCTTCATTTCTCTTTCTCACCCACCCGCCCATCTCTGCTTTATGCCGAGTCAGCACTTTCATTCTGCAGTCCTCTGCAGATACACAAGTGCACTGATTTTACACTTTTATGTCCTCATGCACACACACACATACACACTAAAAAATACACACTCATAATCATTTTTATAGCATTTTAATTGCACATTTCCATGCAGTTTTTTACTTGCACTGTATATAGGTGTTACTAACAGTGTGTGTGTGTGTGTGTGTGTGTGTGTGTGTGTGTGTGCGTGCATTGAAATATATGGCAACCACACCATAAATTTCACAACATTGTACAAGGCAACAAAAGGAAGTAAAAACTGCATGCAAGCACAGACATATTCTCTATCTCTCCCTCTCTCTCACACACACATGCAGTCTCTACATCCGTTTGCTCTACATACATGTTTAAGTCTGCATTTTAATGTAAATTCCTGTATGATCCAGATTTTTTCTTAATTTAAGTTTTAAGACATTTTGTAATATTTGTATTTTTACAGTTTCAGTATTAAATTTAATTTCAGAGTAAAAGCATCTTATGTTTACTGTAACTTTAATAGATGAGAAAAAATATTATTTGACCTTATAATATATATTTGTGGTAGTTTATGTAAAAAAAACAAAATACTGTACATTACAATATTGGCCATACTGTATTATTACCTGTTTTTTTCACCCTCACATATCTATTTCTATCATCCTCAAAATCCATAATCCCCCAGACTCTAGTGCATGTGTGTGTGTGTGTGTGTGTGTGTGTGTGTGTGTGTGTGTGTG